>JAPYYS010001238.1:0-26311 GCA_030522525.1 Campopleginae sp. 14b
AAAAAAAAAAAAAAAAAAAAAAAAAAAAAAAAAAAAAAAAAAAAAATTATCTCAATTATTTTTATTGATTTTTAATTTCTTTCATTCATTTTAATTTATATTAATTTATTTTCCTTTATTTTTATTAAATCGCATTCATTTTTATTTATTTTGTTTTATTTTTATTTATTTGTATTCATTTCTATTTATTTTTATTAATTCAATCAATAATGAAATTTTATTTTATTTTATTTAGATTTATTTATTGTTATCGCAATTTCTGGCTGCGTTCCTTTTTTCCCCGCCAGTATCTCGATGTTGTCTCGTTATCTCGGAAACACCTTGAGAATCGAGTCAACGAGCCGAACGATTGTTGAGTGGCATTTATTCTGTACCCGTGTAAATAATAACGTTACAGCAATTTTTCTCCTCTCTCTGTTTTTGCTCGAACGATCTGAGTCTCTGGCGGAGTCGAAAAATGAAAATTCTCCGTCTCTCGGAGTTTTGTTTGCTCGTCGAGATTCATTTTTTATCTTGGGGTGATTAAAAAATTAGAGCAAAAGTGTGCTGTCGGAAAAAGTGCATTCGCGAGCATCGATTCTCGTGCGCGTCGATTAAAATCTTCGCGCCTGAATCATCCATCGGCCTCATTTATTTTTACACACCAGACCAGCCACTCCGGATTTGGGTCAATCTTTTTTCATCTCTTATCAACCTCGCGCTTCTTATCTTCCGACCTACCGCAACGGAAAAGAGAGATTGTACGGGGAATGGGAATTTTCCGTCGATTCCATGATTCCAGATTTTTTATTGAATTGAAAAAAAAAAAAAAAAAAAATTATTCATTTGTTAAAAATTACGCACGACATTTCTCATAAATCGCGTAATTAATACAAAATCTTCGTGAATAATCGTTTGATCTATCGATTAACGACGATTCGCGCTAAACTCATCGAGCCGATGCAACCGGAAGCTCCTGAGGTGCATATGACGTCATCGTTGCACTTGCACTTGTGCAATTTTAATTGATGACTGTCGAATAAAATGCATAGAGCGTCGCTCCATGGGCCATGGCGTTTCCATGCAAGTGCTTCATATATATAGATATAAAAATTAATATACAGAGCAGTCTGTTTTGGATGACGTTGGCAAAAAAGTAAAGAGACCGCGCGCGCCGATTCGTCGCAGTGAAAAGGAGAGACGAACGGCTCGTGCGAAATTCCACAGCTTCGCGCGCGTTACTCGCAGTCGTTTGTTTGCCTCGCACCAGAAGGGTTCACGCCCCAAATTTGCATTTGGCCCCCTGGCCGCCTGGAATTTTTTTTTTCCTTCGTCCTTCGGGTCTCTCGCGATGTATCTTGTCCTCGAGATCTCATCCTTTTACTTTCTCGATATTCTCCCCAGCTTCCTGGACACATGAATCACTAAATGTACGGAATGGAATTTGAATTTTGAAGAAATTTCAATTTTTTCACAAAATGGGTCGTTCTGACCCCGAGCAATATTTTTTTTCGAAAATTTTGTTTTTTAAATCGTGTGGAGAATTTTACGGAATATTTTCGGATTTTTTTCTCTCGAAATACGTGAGACCCACGTGGCAGGACGAAAAGGACGAAAAAAGGATTTTTTATCCTTTCTGAATTAATCGACAGATCCTTTTCGACTTTGAAAAAGTTGGACGCAAATTCCAGGACACCGTGTATAACGCGATACTCGTACGTTGAGCTCATTAACATAGAGCAAGTCACAATCCGGAGCAACGATCCGGCTGCTCCGCTGGACGTGCATGAGTTACGAGCTAAAGGGTTGAATTATGAACGAAATTATTCTAGCGCTGAATTTATATGTACCGCGCAACCATAAGCGACAACTACGAGAACAACGCGCCTCGAGTATCTCTTTCCTTTCTTCTCTCCCACCCTCGCACACTTTTACTGAGATTGAATGATATTAATCGCTGCGACTATGTTTCATTCTACCCTCTCGGTCTCCGCCATGATCAACTCTCGTCGCTTTTCATACGCGAACGAAAAAAAAAAAAAAAAAAAACACCATTTCCAATTTCTTAATAATTTATAAATTATCTGAAATTTTTTAAATATTTTTTTTTTCCACTCTTTAATTTTTTTTTTTTTTTTTTTTTCAGGCCACGCATGAATTTTTTATTCCATTTTTGATTAAATCTTTCATTTTATTTTTCATTTCATTTTTTATTTAATTTTCGATTTGATTTTTACCTTTATTTCTAATTTTATTTTTCACTTTATTTTCGATTTTATTTTTTATTCAATTTTTCATTCGATCTTTGATTTTATTTTGGAATTAATTTTCTTTTTATTTGATTTTTTGAATCAAAAGAATTTTCTTCTGAACGATCGTGTTATTTTTGGGAACTGATAATTATAATTTGTGTGTGTGTTTTTTTTTTCAATGCTGTTCAAGCTTTGGAAGATTTGATCCCGGTGCCATTAATTATCGAATGGTTGGTCCGTGCGTCAATATTATTGACCATCCAAATTGCAGCGAAATCTGTTTGCCATGAGCTCAGGCATGTATTTGTTTCGGATCGATTGATATAACACACGTATAATTATGGCTGCGTAATATATTGATCGATATCGGGAGGTTATCTTAAGAGCGAGGATTTCTCGACGTGTGCATAGCCAGCCATCAAGCTACTGACTAATTATAGTACGTTGATTGCTCTCTATCCATCTGGCATGCATTCACATCCTGCGAATAAGGGAAAGCTCCAGGATTACGCGTTATCCCTTCCACGATCTGCTTCCTATATAATAATCGATAATTTATCAAATAAGAAGTTTCCAAGGAAAAGTTTTATAAACCTGGAGCCTCTTCACCTAGAATTCCGTCAGGAAAGCCTAAAAATTCTGAAAGTCTCTGACAGATTTGTCAAAAACCAGAAATATTGTCAAAATTGCGAAAATTTCGAAAATATTTAGTTAACCGTGTGCATCAAAATATCAAAAAGTTGTTTCAACAAAATTTAATTTTCCACTTATTTAAATTTTTAATATTTTTTTCTTATGAAAAATAGTTTATTTATTTTTTTCACCCACGACTCGCATCAATATCTTTATCTTTTTTTTTTGTAAGTATTTCGAGCCTGTATTTGATTTCCATGGGTTTATGTATCGGATAATATTTAAGTGGCATTCTAATCTCGATATACGTTTCATATCACACATATATTTGCCAGATTTGCAGGCATTATAAAGGAGGCACGTGCCTTTCTTGAAGCAACAGACAAGACTCGCGCGGGCCTATAATTGGCTGGGTGTACAGACCCGAGGGCGCTAATCCACGTCACATAAGTGGCAAAACTTATGAGACTTGTGTCGTTTTATGTCGTGGCCCCTCGCACATATCACAGTGCCTTTTTGTTCGAGCATACGCCAGTTTCTCGCATAATAAATGTTCCACCCGTGCACATGTGTCTGTACGACGTAAGATCGCCCGATTATTTTATCGTGATTGAGAACGAGAGAACTCGGACACAATAGAAAAGAGATTTATGCTTTGAAATTTTTATTGAAAAAAAAAAAAATTTGTTATTGTCATATTTTTCCACTTTTAATTAATGATCATTTCGCAATACGTTGACGTGCATAATTAATAATAATGAATTCGTTGATTAAAAGGAAATTAACTTGTAATCTTATTTTTTTCAAATTTATTTTTCATCGACGATTCAAAAATTCGTTCGAATTTCGTTTCAATTATTGCGAAAATTCAATTTACTTCAATTTTTGTTTTTTTTTCGATTTTTTTTATTTTATTTTTTATTTTTTAAAGGACAAAACGAGCATTGAGGAAAAATGTAAAAATTGCAATGTAGTTTAAGTGACAAGTGGTCGTCAGGGGGGGGGGGCATGAGTGAAAATTTATCCGGTAGTGGGGATAACGGGTGGTTAACCGAACTGGAACGGGAGCATGAGACAAAAATAGGAGAGTTATAGAGAATTGATGGGAAAGGGTAGGGGGGATGGTTATAAGAGAGGCATATAATTACAGGACGCTTAAATGGCAGACCCAAGCTTGCACGCGTCGCTATTATGATGCATGGGAGTCGAATTTCAACCCCATAGACTAGCCACATAGCCACCGCCGCGGCGCTTCACTTTTGCTCTTCAACTCCAATAATCCCTCTCCCTCTCTCTCTCTTTCACTTCGCATTCGTCGATCTAGCCCCTCCAACTTCCGAGCCTTCCATCATTCCCTCCTTCGTTACACGCTGTGTTTTGTCCGCTTAATAATACCCCACCATGAGCAAAGTGCGGGAGCAGCCCTGTATACGCGTTACTGACACCATATAATCACCATGCATGCCAATGTCTGTTTCATGATTCATGCCCATTACATATATTCAATACCACGAATAAAAGCCTCGATGGGAAAAAAAAATCGCCGAGTACCTTGCCCCCCTTTTTTCTGCTGCATTTCTACGATTTTTCGTCCAGGGCGAGCCTAAAACATCGAAATTCCGCGACTCCGTGATTCTCGATTTTTTCGGCGAAATTTAGTCGTCCAAAACTTCGAGCGATTCTTCATTGAAAAGAAAAAATCCCAATTTGATGGTGTTTCTATTTTATATGGAGTTTTGATTAATTTCTATGGTGTTTTGATGATTTTCATGGGGTTTTAATAATTTTCTATGGTGTTTTAACTCGATTCGATATATTTACCGAACTCCTCGGTACCGAACTCCGAACAGGATTCGGAGCGATGCTGGATCTCGAGATTGTAGAAAAAAACGAAATAGTTTGGGAGCGTGCGAATTCGGTATTTCTCATGCTTTTACAACCATGCCCTATATTGGTGGCTGAGCTTTTACCGATTCTTTATCGATGTTGGAATAAGGCGAGGTTTATTCTTGTTGCAAACGTCTCAAGAGACTATTTTCTCTTCTATGGGGATGCCATTATATGCAAAGACGTCGAATATGAAAGCGTGCGAAAGGAGGAACAAGATATATCGATGTCTCGTATGTATAGGAATGGCGAGAAGAAGCGAGTCATAAAGGATCGTTGGAGGGCGAGAGAGCTCGGGTTTAGCGATCGTTCGACGTCGTTTTATTCGCCAACTATCCTGGCTCGAATACTCGAAGCTTCTCTCATCTCTATCATCTCCTATGCCGATGGATTCGAGGGAAACACTTGGAAAATATTATAAAAGCAGGAGGTACGTGCATTCGTCCATCTCGAGTGGATTTTCTCCTTCAACAAGTTAGGGACAATCCTGTGGTCACGCGAGCAGAACGAGAACCTCTAATCGACCTCAAGCCTAAAACGATCCCCTCCAGACGGATTTTATGTGCCTCTGAGCTACTACCAGTGGAAAACAGAATTCTCTGCATGTAATCATAAATAATCGCTTTATATATATGTTCCTTCTAACCGCCCGAGGACTCGGCCAGTTTATTTGCCAAACTTTCTCACAGCTGTTTCTCTTCGTTTCCCAGTCCGTAGTTTGATGGCTCTGAATATTTTCCAGCGCCTGGATGTGCGTGGAATTATTGGCTTCATTCGATAGGCAAGAACATTTTTTCCATTTTTTTTTAGCTTTTTTTTCAACGTTTCTTTTTAACGCGTTCGGAGGATTCTGTATAAATTTCAATAGGGAAGTTGAGCCTCGACGAATGCCACACATTTTCATGGTGGAAATATCGGCGGAGCTCACTTTGGCATTTATTTAGTTGTCGCTTTCCGCTCGGAGGGTTTCAATTTTCTCGAAAGCCAAGTTCCCCGAGTGCTGAAACATTTTCGTCTCTGTTTTTCGTCGGTTTACATCCGTCTTGCTTTTCTCCGCGCTCCGGAAACTCTTCTCCTGTCTTTTCTCATAAACTTACCTCTTGTTCTCGCATCCATTTCAAACTGCCGGGATACACTTTGCCTGCTGCTTTTAATTCTACCATGAGAGCTTCACATTGCCCAAGGGTAATTACCGTTACGGGGACCGAACGATCAACACCAACAGAATAGAGCCTACTTCGTTAGTCTAACTAGCAAGCAATTCGTTTAGCATGTACCGACAGACGCAGCTGCCAAATGAGCGTGTATTACCTAATGGAGGAACAGGTAAAGTCTTGAGATAATCCTCCTGCTCTTCATCTTCATCTTCTTCTTACAGGGGGGTTAATTATTCCCATCCAAACTGTCAAGGATTCTTGCGAGCTGCTGCTTTTGTCTTGGTAGATTCATCAACTATTTCATCAACCTCCATTTTTTTCGCTGAGCAAAGACACTGCGAAGTAATAGTGGGAGTAGTAGTAGTTATGAAGTTTTCCATGCACACCATACTCGAGTTTTTACAGATTTCGATTTGTTCCACAAATTTGTAATATTCCAAAATTTCACTGGATGGACCTACCTTTTCGCCTGGGTTCCGAACCACAGGGTGTACACTTTTTGAAAACACTTAGAAAAATTCTATTGGTGCTGGAAGGGAACGATCCGGACCCATTGGGTGTGAGTTGGGCACGTTACCACTGTAGCACTGCAAATATTTTGTATCCATTTGTTGTTGAGTCTTGATGAATCCACATTCAGAAGCTAACGTATCAAACTTGATCCCAGACTGAGTCGTTTCCCGGTTAATCCTTCAGGCATAATACCTCGCCCTCCAAAGGTTCTCTCGTGTCAGGCTGTTTTACAAACTTGCTGTATGGGGCGAACGTTTTTTAAGGATGGTGGTGGTCACGTGTTTGGTTGTTCCTCTCAAATTCATCGGCTTGGGTATGTGCGGCTCTGTACTATTATACCACATCGTCCTCGTCGAGGAGAGCATTGAAAGCTCATATGATGTGGATATGGGGTGAAGAAAAAACGTGAAGAAAAAAAACGTGAATCCCTGGTTGCGTCGATGATGCGAAAATACTGGCACGCGGCCTCTCATCTCTTTGGCCATCCTGGGGATTGATCCGTGCCACGTGACCTCAATGCAGCAATCAACGTGGCTGAGTGACGGCGTGGTCGAACACCATACCACCCCCATGTTGCCCGCTTTCGCGTATGCCATCGGGACTAATGCTTTATTTATGAACGATTCGAAAAAACGCGGTCACTCGTATAGCCGTTTCCTGTCTCTGTCCCTTTTCTCTTCCTTCTCATTGCGGCGTTCCTTTCGCTCGTACGTAGCACGAGCGAAATGAGATAAAGAAAAAAAAACACAAACGCAGGAGATTCTTTTGTCGAGCCACTTATCCAGCATCCTCTGACCGGTCCAACGAGAGTCCGCTATCCCGAAATTCTGAAAAGGAACCCGCCACCCGAGAGCGACACAAGCAAACGCCATTTTCAATGCGAGCTATTTTATTCCGGATTTCTCGAGGGTGTCAAATGAATTTTTATGCCTATCAAATTATCCTGTCGAGCACAGCACCCCAGGGAAACTCGAGATCCACCACCGAGTCTCAAATCTCCAGTCTATTTTTCATTTTTATCAGAGGGTTAAGACTCTCCGATAATCGGAGCATATGGTCGTGGGTCGCTCATGGGATTCTACGGTCCAGCATCGCTATATTTTATGCTTCTGATCTGATCGAACCACTTTTTTCAATCGCAATGCGGAATTATGCTAAATTGATTCCTGCATCAGGACGGCCAGTCGAGATAGCTTTTCCAGTCCCCCATGTGACCATTTCAATTTCATAGGATCGAAGATTTTTTTTGTATTTTTTGAATTAATCCAAAAGGGATGCTGCGATTATCGACTCGGGCAACTTCAAAATTCACTCCATCGGTCGTAGATTCGATGCTGAGGATTTGCCTCCACGTCGTCCCTATGTTTATCCACCAACACTCCATTGCAGCACCTTCTTCCTTCTTTTATAAAGCATCGCGTAACCACACAAACACACACCTGTTAGCAGAGGGTGTGAATCGTAAAGTTCGTTCACCTGCAGGACACTTTCCTTTTCTTTTTGTTTGTTACGCCGGATTAGTCGCAACAGCAGTCACGTGGGTCTGGGGGATTGGCCTTTGTTGGGGTGGTCACAAGGCCCACAGCACCACAGGAGTTCTTTTTCCCTGCCGCAACTGGTGTATCATATAGATATAAAGCCCCATAAAGTTATAATATACCACGGGATATACCTACAGCGTTAAAGCTCCTTTGCATCGCTTCCAATTCCGACGGATTTGTTTCGGCACTTGGGGTGTGGTAAGCTGACGTTCGAACCAACCCGCGTCTTCCTTTTCGTCCCTCATCACCTCGTCACTATATCCACTCCTCTGCTCGCACTTGCATGGCATTTCCAACCCCAGCCACCTTACAATTTTCTTCGGGCTTGATGTCCTCGCTGCTGTCCTTAATAACGAGGAATTATCGCTCATAAAGCTTCCACTACTGATCTCTTTGATGTCACACTGTTGCAAATAGCGGCCTAGGCTCCCGAATTAAATTATGTTCTAGTCTCTGCATGGAGGACCCTTTCCGCGCTTCTTCCGAGACAAAGAGACTTTTAGGATCCTTTGATTTATCCGTCATCAATGACTTCAATAGCTGAATTTGGTCGACGGTACAGATTTACTGTCTGAGTTAAATTTCAATGGGAGGTCATTATTGGCATTCCATAAAATTCCTTCGAATCAATGTATTTGCCAAAAGTTGACAGCACCGTATCCGTCATCGATGACTTCAATACCTGAATTTGGTCGAAGGTACAGATTTACCGAATTATTGCGGGAAATTTTAATAGGAGGTCATTCTTAGCATTGCAGGAAATTCCTCTGAATCAATGTATTTGTTCAAAGTTCACAGCACAACAAGTATGCCGGTTGAGTTATTGATGACTCCGCAGACGCCTGAACGGAACTTAAGTACCGGCTGGGTGTACACAGGATTTTGATGCTATGTCTCGGGTTTGACATGAACTAGGAAGGACGTTGTTCAAACAAGTATCAAACCGAAAAGCGGTGGTAAAGGTTCGTCCATATAGGTGAAAGGCAGCATGTAATTATTTTATCCTCTCTGGCGTATAATTAAGGGTGTAGAGTTTGGTGGAAAAGGGGAGGATCTCTCCGTCACCGTCCCTCGGTGACGACTGTACAGGAGGTAGTGAACAGCCAGCACCAGCTCCAGGGGACTATAGAACAGACAGCGAGAGAGGCGAAAACAGAGAGCCCGGAGGGGCGTTTGGCATGGACAGCGCCAAGTGGGGTGCAACTGACAGCGGAAGACAATTAGCTTTCTGATACATAAATGCGTGCTATCGCTTCTCATGCTTACCACCAAATCGTATTCGCTAGTTTTGTACTCTATCGATATATTCTCCTGTACAACAAGCTTCTCGGAACATTTCTTCTCTACGTCGGACATTTTATCACAATAAGAACATGGAGAACATTAAGAAGAGAATAAATCAGTGCTGAGATTTGATGTTGAGTGCGTGGACTAAGCAGCTTTTATGTAAGTTATGTTCCCCTTATCGGTGATGATGACCAGTTTCTTCTTCTTCTTTCTTGATCTGTTGATCGGCTTCCTCGTGACTCCGGACCACGGAGATCCTGGCAAGTGGGTATAGTCCAGTTCACCTTCCGCATCGTATTTTATTGGCACGCATTCGTGAGTGTCCAGGTTCCAAGATTCGCCTTCCAGGCAAGACTGTTGGGGATAATCTTCGCCCTCTTAAATTGGAAAAGACGATTTTTTAGACACAGCGAAGAGTGTACGCGATGAGGAGCTTTTAAGATAAGAATGGAAAAGTTTGAACTTACCAGGTCGCCTGAACTTGTGGGTTGTCGCAACCGCTGGTTCCTGCATTGGGTCCAAGAACGGAGGGAGAGTATATTCTGGTATGTGGACAATGGTGCTCTCATGTTCGAAATAGGACAATGTAGTTGATCGTATTTCTGTGAAGACTTGATGGTCTCCAGGTCCCGGATGTTCCACGAGGCCTCCTTGATGATCTCCACCCACCGGATGTTCCACGAGGCTTCCGTGATGTTCTCCAGGCCCCGGATGTTCCACGTGGCCTTCTTGATGTTCTCCAGGCCCTGGATGTTCCACGTGGCCTCCTTGATGTTCTCCAGGCCCCGGATGTTCCACAGGAAGGACTTCTTGATGTTCTCCAGGTTCCTGATGTTCTTCATGGCCTGTTTGCGGTTCTCCAAGGCCTGTCAGCTGTTCTCCAGGCCCTGGATGTTCCTCGAAGCCTTCTTGATGTGCCCCGAGGCTTTCTGGTTGTTCCCAGTGTTCTCCTTGCTGTGGTACAGGTTCCGGCTGTTCAACAAGTCCTCCTGGGTGTTCAGCAGGTCCTTGAGCTTCACCAAGCCCTCCTGGATGTTCTTCAAGCTCTCCTTGAGATTCGCCAGGACTTTCTTGGTGTTCTCCAGGTTCTTGATATTCCGTGACTCCTTCAGACTGTGGCTGCGAACTTTTTGTTGTTCCTTCTGCACTTCCTGGCGGTATTTTGCCCACAATAATCGCACAGATCGGTGCAATTATAAATTTTTGACGCGGGATAAAGTACAGCCTTCCTGCGCACAATATTACAATTCTTTCGAACGATGGCTGTTGCGAACACCCCTTTTTCGAACAAATGATTCTTGGTGGAACTGGGCGTATCCGTTGCGGTCTACCCCGCATCGATGACATCAGTGGCATGAAGTCAGGATACATCGGTATCCTAAACGGATTAACCCTGCCTCTGGATTGCATGCCCATACTCATAGGCGAAAAGCCCAGCCCAAAAGGATTCGATTTTCGAGAAGAAAACGTGAACGGCGATCCTGGCATTCTCATGAGAGGCATCGAGCGACCTCCAAAAGACATCTGTTGAAGAATTTCAATCATACGTAGACATAACAGGAACTTATTCACTGGCTAACAAATCAGAAGGAAGTTCGTACTCGACGATTGTTATTAAAGCTGAAAGGGTTCCCAGGCATGAAAGATCTCTTCCCATCTTTATTGACTCCACTCGTCTCTTCCTTCTGACTTTGATCAATGTCATCAGTCTCAGGAATATGCCGTGCCGATTCACTGTTCGTCGTCTGATCTACGAGTTCCAAGGTTTTTATATATTTACAAGATTACATCTCGGCGATGGAATCGTTTTACCTTCTGAAAGCACAAGAGGTACACTTTCCAGGCTCGATTCCTCAATTTGTTGTGGTCGTTCCTGCGACTGTTCTATGTCTTGGCGTGCTTTACGATTTTTAGTTACTCGGTGGCGTGGACTCAGAGACCGAAACGCTCGATTCTGCCAAACATCTGAAATAGCAGTCGCCGATCTTATGGTATACATCGACACAGACACGAAGAGGATCTGGGTAATGGAATTACGCATGCTGCATATTTTTTTTCAATGAATTTATTGCATTTACAGAGCTCTAACGATTAGCCAACTCGGCCTATCGTTGTACATTTAATATACAAACACACATAATCCCATTACACCTTGTACGATGGAAATTCATTTTGGATTACGACGAAACAACTTGAAGAACAAAATAAGGCTATAAAGAGTCCCCAATCGTAACAATATCCGCTGTGGAGACTTAAGACAAGTCAAAATTGTAAACCTTGGAATGCTGTTACATCGAAACCTGGCTGCTGCTGTTCATCATCGTTTCTTAGAACCTGATTAAGGGTCGTCGACAGATGGCGCTTTTCACCGCTGCGATCAACGCAAATTATTTCGCACGGCAGAGGGTTTGTAAAATCGAGGACCGGTTGATCAGGTGTCATGAGGGTACTGAGGCTTCTCGAGTGCAGAAGAGTCTGGCTGAATTGGACAGCCGTGCCTTTTGAGTCATGACAGACCATGTCACAGGGATGAACAACTTGAAGATCCAGTGCGGACCGATCGTTTGGAAATAGTTCTACGAGGTTGATCATGCTGAAGCTTTCAAAGTTTATCGATTGTGCAGAGTGGTCATTTGCGAAGCTCCGGCGCAGCAAAGCTTTGTTATAGCTCTCAGAGAAAAGTTTGGAAAATGCCACATTGATCTTGACCTTTTGCCCGTTTGGGAAAGTGAATGTTGACATCGTCTCATTGGGTGAATCTTCAGGTAAGTACAATCTCGCTTTTCGTGATACCGTCGTCTGTCCTGAGCTTTCTCTACTTTGGACCTGCATTGAAGGATTCAATGAGTACAACAGATTGGACACTGGATCGCTCCTGTCCTAGGTAAATACAAATGCACAATTAATTTAACCAATTTTAGGGGAACATCAGCTGCTGATAATGGAGCCTCAAAACCGTCGTACCTGAGGGAAGAACGACGCGGCATTCTGATACTCATTCGCAGGATCTGCATAGGTGGTCAAGGACTTAGAAACGCGATTCAACGAGTGTGCTCCTTGAAGAGGTTCCTGGGGGAAGATGACTTTATCGCTGTGGTTGTAGTCTCTCCTCTCGGGGAAGAAACTCTTCATGAATTCTCGGCCAAGTGATCCAGTCGCTCTGTCAAACTTCAGCTCCCCAGTTCCGGTCCGGTCGGATTCAGCTCCGGAAATTCCTGGTGGTGGAGCAGGTTGACGCCTCAGAGCACCACGATAGTAACTTCCTGGATAACCAGGACCTCGGACGTTGCCAAAGAACCGGAAAAACCCACCGTTATGGTTGTTCAAATAATTAACCAGCTCGGCATTGCTTCTCGGACACTTGGGATACTGTCGGTAACAAATACTCGGATTCCCGCGATTCGCGTAACCCATCAGAGCGGATTTGCCGAAGCTCAGCAGAGGAGAAGGCTCGCCAGTGTCAAGATTGGTCAGTAAACTGGATATAAAGTTTCAAGTGGCAGAAATTCAGTTTTTCCTCAACAAAAGTTGACCCCAATGACCACAAACGTCGTACCTGATCAGGGAACTGCCTCCATCGGAATTTTGCCTGTAACCGGAACTTCCGGGTATCACGCCAGTGGCAACTTCGCACAGAATCCTCGACACGCATTTCAGATCATCGTACTGTGAAATGGAGGCTAAGGCATCAAAAAGTTTGGACCCCAGGCCTCCGGACAAACCGTAGGATTGGTCACCCCCATAAGGGTATTTTAATCCTCCATCGTAATATCCTGGTTGAGCTTGTTGATAAGAGCCTGAACCTGGATAAACCTGGAAGGAGACATGGCCAAGGTCATTCTCTTTGATTCCATTGATCTCGCCGGACATAGATGAATCGGGACGACTTACTCGAGGCGGTCGTCGCTCATAGTAGCTTTGAAAATCATTCGCCTGTCTCGGTGGATATTGATAATTGCCCGAGGAGTATCCCTGATTTTTTTTCGAGCCTGGAAAGAAGAAATCCTCCGGTGATCGACTGACTCTTGGTCGGGGAACCGCTGCAGCAGCCAATTCGTTCATGCACCTGATAAATTGATAAAAATTTGAATCACGAGCTCAGAAGGTTGAAAATGAAAATTAAGGCGTTTACTTACTGCAGTAAATTCGTCAAGTTGTAAATTTTATCGGAACTTGAAAAATCGCAATAACGCGAAGCCACCGCTTCGATCCTGGACTCCAGGGACGGCTCTGGGGGTCGGCTCACAGCTGCACCGAACTGGATCTCCATCAGCAAAACGAAAGTGACAAAAATTGGCGCTCGCTCGAAAAAAAAGGTTGGCGATTGTTTGTTTCGACGACACGATTTCTTGGGCTCGTCCATGTCGATCCTGTTCACCGGTTGATTGGAAATTCTCATTTTTCTTCGGACCAGGATTCACTTCATAGTAACTTGGTTCATCGGCGACCTATGCCTCGCAATAGCAAATCTTTTTCCTCCCAAAGCTCGTGGACTCACTAACCAGCGAAATACAATCAAATTTCCGATCAACAGTCGTTAGGAAAACCGATCAGCAATTAAACGCCCGAAGCCTTGAAACGATTTAGCAACAAGTTACCGATTCCCGGACGCAATCGAGCTCGTTTCTTCTCTTTACAGCCTCTTAATCGCCCGAACAGAGACGCTGATTCCTCGAGTTCTAAGTATCCGGATTAATGGACCAAAGATTATTCGTTTTGTATCCAAAATTTTTGCTAAACTCCGGACTAATTTCCTTCATTACATGATCGACGTGAAAGCCACGAAGCAACTGATACCTCTGCGGAGTTTGTTTGAGACACTAAGCCCGGAGTGAGATGGGCGTGGGACGAAACCCAACAGCGTAATCATCGTTGGTCCACTCTCTCTTTGACGCGAGGCCTACATTTCTCTGGGGTCAAAATCCGCGGAAATTATCAGTAAAAAAAAAAAAAATCTGCCAAATTAAATCGCGAAATTTTTATCCTCAGGATAAAAAAAAAAAGGTAAAAAAATACAAATATCGAGTCCCGTTGATTTGATTTTATTTCTGCTCATAAAAAATATTCACAACAAAGCGACGTCACAGTAAATTATAAATATATGTACAAACAATTAATCTAATTAGAAAAATATATTTAATGAGTTCTCCAAGACCCTTGGCCCGTGGGTCTCAGTTCGATGACTCGTCGCAGTTTCGACCACGTTTCGACAACTGCTGACAGAGCCTCGGACTCCCTACAATGTCCCCAAGGAACACGCTTACCAAATAATTGTTTTTCATCCTTCGTGGCGAAGCTTTGTACTGGCTGTAAAAAACAAACGCGGTCGTTAATTGAAGAAGACGAAACACAGACTGTCTCTCCAGCCTGGAGAGCCTTAAACGTCGAATTTAGCGGATCCGACGATTTCTTCGCGATCTCGACGCTTCGATGTCCTTATGGGTAAAACATCGAGGAGTGAAAGTACGAAACGGTCTCGCCACTTAGAAATCTCATGAAAAAAAAATGTTCAGCCAATTTTATGGAAAAATTGTTTGAAAATTTTGTTCACCTTTTTTTTTTTTTCTTTTAAAATGTCAAATTTTGTTTTAAATTTAATTTTTAAGCGATTGCCCAAATTTTCTGAATCCGAATGCTCATTTTTGGGTCTCTCCCTTTTCCCCTGAGGTTTTTGAGGCAAAGTCAATGAATAAGAGACTCGACGACCAAGCCGATGGACATTAGTCGTTGATTATGCAAGAAAATCCTTTTGAAATCATGTCGCGGGCAATCATCAATTAAAAATCATTGACCAACCGGTTGTGAGGTAAAAAATCGTCTTAGGCTCGTGTTTAGTGAACGTTTCGACGGAGTATAAAAACGGAGTAACGAGTGGCTGCGAATAATGGGAGAAAAAATCACCTGAATATGACGTTCCAGTCGAGGACAGCCGGTCTTCCTTGTCTCCGCGAAGTGAGCGTGGCATATTTTTCACAAACGTTTTCGTACAGGCAAAAGTTTTCGCCAAATTCGGTAATTAATTTTTTTTCGACCTGAGCCACGTCCAATACTTGTTCCTCGGTGTTCCGGTTCCCGAGGGACCTCGTCACACGATTCGTGTAAGTTTCTGAACAAAAAAAATCATCCATTTCTCATTTTTTTTGCGAAATTTTTTTTTTCATAAAAAAAAATTAAAAAAAAAAAAAAATCTTCGAAAAAAATGTTGAAAAATTGTCCACAAAAATTTGCCACGCACGATCGATCGTGCGACCATTAAAAACTTCATTCCTGGACACTATTGCGAGCGAGACGAATCGGAACACACACACACACGACCTTTTTTTTATTCAACCGTGTCGTTACGCGATTGCGTGAAGATTTGACGGAGTGAAATGCAAGAATAGAGAATCCAATGGGCGGATACACCGGCGCGGAACTCGAGCACACTTTCGCTTTCGCTTTACGTGTTCACAATGCGGCTCGCGTGTTTCACTGATCCACAAAAGTGCGTCTCTATAAGCGGCAACAGGTAACCAGTAAAGAATTGTAAAAAAAATTTACACACGCAAATATTTTCTGGTCAGTGCTTCGCGTTGCGAAAAAAAAACATCAAGATAACCCGAGAATCACGCACTTAGCGTTACGATAATTACGCGTTTGATTATATCGCCGGAAACGAAGAGGAAAATCGTAACTTACGTGGATTCAAAGAATAAGCGAGTTTCTTAATGAAATTCGTGATCCGGACCGCAGCGATGATGACCGGAAATCCAACCAATTGAACCGGAAGTTCGAACGCCGGTTCTTGAGGACTTGGCGTGGACAGGACATGGCCAAGTGCCAAAAAGCAGATCGTCAGAGACAATATTACCCTCGGAAATCGCATATTTCCTTTTTCGACCCCGGAAGTCAGTTTCGCACCGAAGAAGTCCCTTAACATCAGATTGAAAATAAAATTTGACGAGCCGGAAAATTCTTCCGAAACGAAAATGGAGCGAATCCTAAGGACGCACTAGTTCCGGTCGCCACGCAGGGAATTATGAATAATTCCTCGAGGCTCGATAACTTTTTTCTTCGCCGATCAAATTCGCTCGAAAAAAATATATTTTTTTTTTTTTACCTTTTTGACGTTTTTTTCTGGAAAAACTTCGACGCGACTCACAAGAGGAAGGAACTGAAGGCGCTCTTGTGCTTCTTTGGTAAAAACTCGTTGTCGAATGTGTTGCTTGTCGTAGCGACGAGGCCCCGGCACCTTCCGGCGAGAGAGAAAGTCTTTGCCGAGACTTTTGCGCCCCACTCGACTTTACAAAGAAATAAAACTTAATACTGAGCAATATTGTCACCGTATATAGATATACACAAGCACGCGAGAATCTTATTGACTTGCCAAATGGACGTGGGTCATATTTCCAGATGATATCCCTCGTTGTGACATCCAAGAAAAAACGCCAAGAGACGAAAGTCCACGATACGTCGACAGGTAACAATTTACGATACTTTGACGACGCATAACGGATTATTATCGAATCCGAAGCGTCATCCGGACTTTCCCACCTTTACGAAAACAAAATTTCAGATTCTGTTCAGGATTTTTCTTTCGAGAGAAAATCCACAGAATTTTGGAAGATTGGAACAATTTTTGCTGATGATCGAGGTCAGAAAAATGAAAAATGTAAAATTAAACATTTTTTTTTTCGATTTTTGCAAAAAAAAAACTTGAAAATTAATTTTGATTGTGATAAATCGAATAAATAGATATTTTCTTCAATCTTTATGTTAAAATAGTCGAAGAACAATTTAAGCAATTAATATTTTTTAAAAAATTGACGGAGTAAATAATTTCTTTAATTTTTATAGTAAAAAAGGTGGAAAAAAAAAATAATTACTCTGATTTTATTTTAAAATAGTGAAAAATGTTTGTTTCCAAATAATCCACAGCGATAGTTGGTAGAAAAAATGAAGACTCCTTATTTTTTGGGGAATCCAGAGCCGACGTGGTTGAGAATATCCGGAAAAGGCATTGGGGAAGATTTTCTTGTAAAAATCTGAGCAAGTAATTCCGGGCAGATCTCGTTGAGGAAAGTCACAAGGATCAGAGATTCTTTTGAGAGAAATCTTGTCCATCAAAGTTTACCAATTACAAGGGATAGCCCGTCAACGTGATATTCTCGGTTAAGTCGTCACAAGCATTTTCCGGAAACGTCGTATCCTTTTCCTCGTATTTTTGTCCTCCTCTCCGGCCATATAAACTATAAAACCTGATGGAATAAATGCTCCTCTTTTCGAGCTACGAAATTGCAGTCTCGGTATTATATACTCGAGAATCGAGTGAGCAGCAGCTCTGAAAATATACATATATATCGTGCATGCCAGTTGGACACTTGTACGTTCAAACGATGACAGAAAAATCTAGAGATCGTAAGAAAAACGAACCCGTTGCTCATAACGTTCATAACTACTAATAGAGAGACAATCTCTCGTCATTCCGAGACAATTGTGATTGCACATTTATATATAAATATACACTCGTTATCCGAGACTTCGAGAACACTTTCTTCTTTCTTCATTCAACCAAATGGGACAGTCTCTTTTTTCACCCTCACGCTCGTTAAGACGAAACAATTAAAAAAAAAAAAAAAATAATAAAAAAATAAATAAATGAATGAATAAATAAATAAATGAATAAGTGAATAAATAAATAAATGAATTAATAAATCAACAAATAATTTAAAATTGAAAATAGATTAAAAAATTCAAATAAATGAAATTAAATTTTTGTTTAATTGAATGTTTTTGAATGGATTAGAAGAAAAAAAAGATTTTCGTCAAATCTTCATTTATTTTTATTTCGCTGCCATTTTTTCGAGCCGTAGATTTTTGGTAAACGAATTTTTCAAAATGCTGAGTCTTGTTTATTAGTTTGTTGAGCTTTATTATTAACAACATTGTCTTTATAAAAATACATAACAATTAGGTTGAGATTGGATTCGAAATGAGCCGGAACGTGTGTGAGTTTGAAAATTTGAATAAACAAATCGTACGAAATTGTGAGGCATGGGGAAAGGAACGACGAGAGGAAAAAAGATTATTTCAAATTTGGCGAATCATGGGAAAGAGCGTAACAGCAAAAATGAATGGATGAAATAATCGCTGCACTCAGGATGGACCATTTGGGCGAAGCAAATGGAGGAAAAATGGGAAAAACTTAATTATTAAAAACGCTTATTTACAATTAAATATAAATTACGTGGGTACGACGAAATATTTACAACGTTCGGTTAACATTTTCGACTTGAAGAATGAGCGATAAGAGAAAAGGATCGATTTTTATATCACAAAGCAGTCGCTTTAAATTTTTCGGTTCGTCACGTTTTTTTTTTTTTTTCGACGTCGATCCTTTTTTTTCTTCCCCTCACTGACTCGACACAATCGTCACCAGTCCCCGAACTAATTCTAACGCAGTCTAATCTTTTTCATCATATTTAGAACGCTCGTCCGAGGCAAAGGACACGTTGGGAAAAAATTGTGACATCCTTGACCCTCGATGCCCGCTATTAGTTGACCCATATGTGCACCGAAATGATATCTCGAGGGCAATTCCGCCATCGTCGTCAAGCTCGTGTCCCTGTTGAACCCAAAAAAAAATGAAGAAATAAATATCTTCTTTAATTTTTATAGTAAAAAAAATAGAAAAAATATATATTTTCTTAGATTTTTATGACTAAAAAATCAAAGAACGATTAATGAAAGGAATATTTTTTAAAAAATGAAGAAATAAATATTTTCTTCAATTTTAATTGGAAAAAGTTAGAGGAATGAATATTTTCTTCAATTTTTATGTCCGAAAGTCGAAAAAATTAATATTTCCTTCACTTTTCATCATAAAAAAGTGAAAGAATTTTTTTCTACTCATCTAGAGCGATAGTTCGTAAATAATAGTGACAAAAATGCTTGAGCTCGTTGATAATGAAATAATTGAGAATAGTTTGATGTAATTTTTGAGGAAACGTTTGAATATTGTTGGTTTGTTAGAATAAGCGTAATTTCTCGGGCATGTCGTGATACCCGATCACAATGAGGGTATACAGAAATTTATACACGCCACATGCGGAGCCTCGGGATAACAGGGACAAGGCGAGTTGGCTGACTTTTACTTTCGAAGTCGATCGCGCGCGCGGCCTGCACAACTCGTTCGCCAACAAAACACGTTTCGTCTGCACGCTATCTACGCATCTATAGCATATTAACTATTACTCTTTGTCCTCGACAGCCAACTTTACGAAGATTGGTAAAAAAAATTCTATTCTATCCCCACTAAATAATTGTTGTGATTAAATTGTCATTAGGAATGAGCTCTGACCCCGAAGACGTCGCATCTCGCCAGACAAAACTTTTTCATTTTTGCCCATTAACCATCTCCTCAAGAATCCTCATTCTGCATTTAATGAATAAATCTTAATCACCTCCAGGCAAACAATGTCGTGACCAAAACTCTAAACATCATCGAACCCATAAAAAAAAAAATGTTTTCTCACGCTCAGACCATTTAGAAAAGAAATAAAAATTAAAAATTAAAAACAATAAATAAAAATATCATACAAATAAAAAATACTAAATAAAAAAAATAAAAATAAATCGTGGATATTAATGATAAAAATATTGCGAAAAATTTGGAAAAAAAAAAAAAATAGTTGCGATTATTTGATCCTGAATCTGGAAAGCCCCAAAGGTAGAAAATTTCGCTGGTTTTGTTTCTATCAGTTAAATAAGATCAGTGAATCGACAGGCCATCATTGAGATTCTCTTATTTTTATCGTTTTATTTTTTATTTTTTGTCGGGCACAGAAAAAAGCGCAAGAAGCTGTGAGGGTCTCGGTGGTTCTTACGACTGTCGAGGGGAAAAATCCTTTACGATCGAAACTGGCAGTTCTAACTCATGGCCTCAGGGGCTAAATAACACCGTTCGTTGCGCACCAACACACAACAAGGATATTTGTATTGACGAGTGTACGTAACGAGGAGGGATAACGAATAAACGAAAACGGCTTTTTAGCTTCTCCATCTTGATCGCTTTAACTCGATGCGATTTCGTAACCAATAAAATCGACTATTCTACTTGCCATGACTACATACTAAACTACCCAATGTAACATCCCCATATCCAACATATTCTCCCTATATTTATATATATTCGTCTCTATATTCGGAGCTAAGATGGTTTAGCTTCACATTTGCGTTTACGCCAACATAAAAGTAAATATAAAGGATGCTCCATGTTTCCGGAACGTTAAGCTTACTCCTGGACTCTAACAACGCCAACAATTTTCAGCAGATCGTACACTCCCTCTCTCCAAAACTCGAGTCTTTATTCAAACTCGTATTTTTCAAATCTACCGGATGGCCAGAAGCTCCTAAATGGAAATTGTAAGGACGGAGCCAACGGGACGAAAAACATTTGCATAATTATCGACAGCTCGAGCAATTTTTATTTTCAATTTTTTTTGTTTGAAATAAAATAAAATAAATAAATAAATATTTTTTTCTTCTCCTCAGGATAAAGAAAACCAATAACGTTCGATAAAAAGCTAATGGAATAAATTTAATTCACTGAAGTGATCCAGTAAAATTCATTTTAAAAATGAAGTAAACTTTATTTATTTATTTTCTTTGTTTATTTTTTACGGACACGATGGAAAGTCGTGATCCATGAATTTTCTTCACCAATGGTAATCCGACGCACGCTCGTTTATGTCGGAGAAAGTCCACGCTGTTGGATAATACCAGAGGAAAAGGAAAGTACTCTCGAACGTGCCTCAGGCACTAACGATCTTCGTGTTACACGAGAAGACGAGAAGTTATTATGGAATTTAAAGAAGAAAAAATAAACAGATCGGCAGGAATCGGTCACGTAACTCTCAAGCATTAAATATATTTGGGCAGACTCACTTTTTACGTAATTTGAACAGATCCCAGAGCTACTTATTAGTGGCCTGTACTTTTGTCATCGAACCCACTTGAAAAAAATTTTATCGGCGTAATTTTTTTAATTTTTTTATAACAAATTCTGACATTTTTCCGTAAATTTTTAGGTTTTTTCGATTTTTTTTTACATTTTTGAATTAAATTAAATTATTTTTTAATTAAAAATGCTTTAAATTTTCAAAAAATTTAATTCCCTCTAAATTGACCTTCAGCCATATTTCCCAGTGAAATTTCGAAAATTTTCATGTTCCACAACAACCCAGTTCGGTTCTGGACTAAGTTTATTAGAGTCGAGGAGTTTAATGACAAAAATCCTAATCACCTTCCGAATCGAGTTGGGCCAGAAATATTCCGAAACGAGGAAAACCGAAGTAGCCTTTTTTTTCAAACTGGAATAATCCAGAGAATCCAAATGTTTCGGAATTCTCGAGATAAGAGAAATAATGGGAGGAAGAAAAAAAGGTTGATCCTGTGGGAATGGGAGGATCGTTGACATCGTGGTGCAAAAAGGGGGATGACAAAGTGAGCCAAAACATTTGCCAACTTTAATGCAAATTCGCTAAAAACGAATAAAATGGCAAAAAAGAAAAATTTATCCGTATTGGGGATTGCCACACAATGAAAAGCTCGCGGAGAGGAAATCTGCGTGGGATTTAAAATGGCCGACGATCGAGTTGCGCTACAGATGCGATATTTACTTTGCGTTGCTGACTGAAGGGGAAATCATCATCGTGAATAATCCCTCGATCATCATTAAACACGAGCGCGGGGTATCAAGCCGATAGCGTCGGAGTTGGACGAGGAAAACGTTTGGATTTGATGTGGACGCTGCGCGGGGAGGAGGTTATCGAATTTGCGTTAACGAATCGTCGAGTCTCGGGCTCTCGCAATAACGTGAGTCCGGGCGATATCCACGTGTGTGCGATCCGGAGCATTGACGTGTCCGAAATTTCAACCCCTCATGATTTTGCCGGAACGACCATTCGCCTAGGATCGAAGTTTCGTTCGCGATAACGCACGAACTATCGAGCATGCGAGCGATTCGCTCGCTGCTTCGCGATTAATCGGCCATTTTTAATGTCGCGGCAAAAAGCTCGTCAAAATAATCACACGCCCTGAGGAAAATGTTTGGATCGATAAAACGATCCAAATTTATGTCTTCATCGACTTAAAAAATAATTATTAAAAATCCTCCACAAAGCGACAACGAGAAATCGCTCCCATTTGCTCGACCCACCGCCAATCTACCTGCCGCAAATTTCTACGCATATGTCGCAAGTGCGTCGAACATTGTGAACGGAATTGTCGACAAACGAAAGTCGTGAAAGTTCGACTACCGCTGCATATTTATATTCCTGCACGCCGAGCCAGTCCAGGGCGACGCGAAATTTCAACCAACATGAAAAATTACTTAAAAAAAAAAAAAAAAAAAAAAAAAATCTCGAAATTCGCAGCAAAAATCAATTTAAATAAATAAATAAATAAAGTAAAAAAATAAGAAAATAGGGGACTGTAAATATGTGATGGGAGAAGAATTTGGAATACGGAGCCCGAAACGTCGATCTTTTCTATAGAAACTTTGGCGTGCGTTGTTTACCCAGACAATTTTTTTTGCTTCTTGGGGTCAAGGAGCTGTCTCAGGGCATTGAAATGAGAATATTCATTAATTTCCCAAGTTCTAGGAAGTTCTGCATTCGGTCAAGACAGTGATAATTCAATGGGAATAAAAAATTAACGAATGGGAAGCGAGTCGGAGAAATTGGATACCCATGGAGGGATATTCACGCGATGAAAGTGTCGATGCAGTGAAAGGCACTTTTTTTCTCATCGTAGACACCGGTCAGGCTTTTGATTAAAAAGTTGCATTTCGATCGCTCCCGACACCGGATTTGCAAGGTTAAGTGGTTTCCATCGGATCGAAAAAAATCGAGAAATCTCAATAACTTTTCACTCAAATTCAAATAATCGATTCGAAAATAATGAAAATGAAATTTTGAATAAAAATTATCCACAAATTAACGAATTGGATTTTTTTCCGATCCTAACGTGCAAAAAATTCAAGACAATTTGGTGGATTCGGGAAAATCCAATCGAATTGGAATATTTTCAAAAAAGTTTCCACAAAAATTGACAAATTTTATTTTTTTTCGATCCTGATCTGGACGAATCTCAATAAAATTCGTTACATTTGCTAAATCGATTCCAAGTCGCACGAGAGACTTCGATCAAATCGATGGAGAAATGGAGAAATCTGAAAAAAATGTTCCCTCAAATTGACAAATTTTATTTTATTTCGATCCCGATCGAAAAAAAATTCAAGGCAACGTGTTTTGTTTGATTTAGCCGTCAGGCAGTGACAATCAACAAGGGACTAATGGAACTCGGTTAATGCATTGATGTATGGAACTGAATATTGACTCAGGTACTCGATATAGTTGGCACAAACCAATAGGCAAATTCCAATGGTACGTTACTCTAGACATAGCTTATGAGCCAGGTAACACGTGCTTGATTTGCCGCATTACCGGTTGAATTGACGATTCGAGTGCATTATAGAGCCGAGAGTATTCGATCTATGGTCCCTCTGGTACTCTCAAGAGCACCCACTCGGACACTCGGCATTAACTTGCTCAAAGCTGCCCAGTGAAAGTGAGGAATCGCCCTCGTACAAACTGTAAACCAGTTTCGAGTACAACAGAGTTTCGTCTGTTTGCCCACGGCCTTCGAGTCTGTTACGCAAAGCAGCGAAAAACAGAGTTTAACGAGAGCTGAAGCTTTTTTTTTTTTAGTCAAAATTCAAAATTAGCTCGATCTCGAAATTCGGAAAAATGAGAATTTCAATTTTTTTTTTTTTTTGCCAGAATAATTGGCAAGGTTTTCATGCAATTTGGAGAATTTATATCGATTATGATCGATATGTACCTGATGAGGTTCAAGAGCGATCTTTCCATCTCGCTGAGCTGATCTTGATGCGGCGAGGAGGTAAGCTCACAGATGAGCTTGGGGAGACAAGCATTCTTTATGGTTGCCATCAATTTAGCTCTCCTCGTATTCTCTGTAATGAATTTTCACGCCAAAATGTGAATGTCGAGAATTTTTTTCTCGATTCAAGTTAAAGATTTATTAAAAAGTAATAAAGTACAAAAAAGTTCTTTAAATTCAATACTTATTTATTGAATGCCAAGAAATATTTATTCTTTTTAAATAACAAGCCTTATTTTCAATAAATATGAAATTTTATTCAAATAAATATGTTGTTTAAAATAAATCACATATTTCTTATGTTGAAATAAAATTTCTATGTATTTCCAATAATTCGGAAGATTTATATATTTAATAAATCAAATTTTATTAATTTTTAAAAAATCTTTTTTCTTGGTGTAAATTTTTTTTTTTTTTTTTCTTTTTTTCGTAATTACGGTCCAGTTTTCGAAAGAGTCCACGTCGGTCGTTTAAGAACTTGGAAGTTTGTGATGCTTACCCCGTCAAGTCGGTCGCTA
This sequence comes from Campopleginae sp. 14b, assembly GCA_030522525.1. NCBI lineage: Eukaryota > Metazoa > Arthropoda > Insecta > Hymenoptera > Ichneumonidae > Campopleginae sp. 14b. The sequence goes on from JAPYYS010001238.1 coordinate 24,711, forward strand.
AATTCAAGTCTTTTTGGTCAACTCGAACTGTTTTTCTTACCATTTTCTACTTCCTTTTCCTTCTCGATATCGAGCATGTCCGAGTCGTCGATCGCGCGAGCTCCAGTTATCGGTGGACCTTCCGGTCCACGAATCGAGGAGTTTTTCGGTGATGATTGTTGTTCGTTGCCGAATATCGTGGCCAACAAAGTGCTGTAATCGCCGGCGAAGACGAGGAACATGCCAAGGAAAATGACCAGGCGAATAGTTCCGGTGTCCACGACCATGATCGATTTCTTTTTCCCTCGAAATGTCAAAATTTCCAACTCGAGCTCAGGCCAACGAAAAAATTCCAAAAAAATTATTTCGCGTCACTTTTTCGACGAAGAAAAAGGCCGAAATTTTTCACAGCCACCCAACGAACAAAACACTTGATCTCCGAGCAAAAAACGTCACCCGCTTCGTCACAAATCGTCATCGAAACCGCACGCACGAATTTTCCGATTTTTTCGCTTTTTTCTTGATTTTTTTTCGCCGACTCGACACGAAGACTCCTTGGAAAGTCGTGCAGGGATCACGAGACGATAATTCTCACAGACACTAGCTCATTAACCATTTCCTCTAGCAATGAGCATTCCTCGGGCTGGTCAGCAATTAAAAACGATTTTCCCCGACCACGCGACCACCGAACGATCCGATTTTTTCCTTAACTGCTTTTTATTGGAGTCGAAAGATTCGGAAAAAAAAAAAAAAAAAACACTCAGCACTTTTGGAACTTCGAAATTCTTTTTTAAAAAAAAAAACAAAAAATTTGGAGCGCTCGCTCAACTGTTGATTGTTACAGTGCCCACGACGTCGAATGACTGCAAATGATTCGAAACAACGCGCGCTAGCTGTTCTCCAGACTACTGCTCGCCAGGCCAGTAGCCAGTGAAAGTTGGTCTCAGACTCGCTCATAAATATACATGCAACTACCTGCGTTCCGGGTTCCCGTCACTCGGCACACAAATAATCTTGCCCGAGTACACAAGCTGCCTCAAATTATGGCTCACCCGAAATTCGATTCTTTTCACACAATCCCCGCGAACGAGCATTACGCTTATTTGATTAATAAATTTTCTCAACCGTTGAAAATTATCGGAAATCTAGGGAGTCACGTAATCGCGTCACGTCATTCGGTCTCGATCTTTTTTTTTATTTTTTTAATTTGCCGATAAATCTCCGTCTCTCGGAAACTCGATCATTTTTATCGACTCGCTGATGCAAAAAAAAAATTGACGGCCCAATAAAAACTTCAGCGACTCCCTGACCACTTTTGGCTCAAAAATCCAACAATTTTTTTTTTTTTTTTTATAAACGAGGTCGTCGAACTTGATGGAAATAGAAAGTAACGAGGACGTACGAACTTGTATGAAATTTGCAGAAATTTATGAAGTTCGACGATTTTTCAATAATCTCAAATTTTTGGAAAATTTAAAAAATCATTCAATTCAAACCGCTCGAACGATTTTCCCCAAATTTAATACCAACCTTCCTACTATGATACTCTATTCATGAAAAAATAATTAGCAATAAATCTGAAATTTTGCGGAAATTAGAGCGTCGACAAACTTTTTTGAAAA
>JAPYYS010001239.1:0-85098 GCA_030522525.1 Campopleginae sp. 14b
CGTGGTTATTCTTTTTTTTTTTTTTTTTTTTTTTCATTCCCTCGAGCAGTTAGATGTTTGGCTCTCGTACTTTGCGCGCAGCAACTTTTTTCCCTCTCTCTCTCTCTCGCTTCGCTCTCGTTCATCTTATTAAGGGCGTACAAGCCCCGCCGGGTTTTCGCGGTAAATCGTTTCGACAGATCGCATCTTTGACCGTTCACAAACTCTCCGGACTCGTCTACACACGCACTTATTCAGGTAAAATGTGATTAATGGATAAAGGGCGTAAGTGCATGATCCAGCAACTGCCAATCAACGAAATCTACGCCCTCTCACAACCAAACAAATCGTCACACGATACGAAAATATAGGCCACTTGTGGCACAATCCAATTCTCCGTACACAGCAGCACTACTTGATCCTTTTCGGGCTACAGATTTATCTGGAGCTCTCCTCACGAGCCTCTTCTCAATTTCCCTGTGAGAAACCTCCTTGAGATCTTAGTTGCTTCGATTTCTCATGCCGCAACATCTCGCTCCTTTTTCTCCCACAGCCAGCAAACAAGACGACGCACGCTTGAGAAAACACGAGAGAGACTCGAGTCCGCAACGTTCGCTCACCGAGAAAAACAATTTTCTATTTATTTTTTCGTAAATTTCAAAATTTATGAAAATTTCTCGTTAAAAAACAAAAACATTTTTTTTTCATCAGATTTCACGATTCTTATTCAATAGTTGTTACGATTTTTTAAATTAGAAAAAAAACCAAATGAAAAAAAGGATTTTTCGTTGGATCCCAACGTGTCGCGAGGCTCAGTGTCATTTTTTTTTTTTTTTTAATAGAAACCGAAAAAATATGAGAACCTGAAGTTGGCAACGTTCAAGCACCGAAAAATCCAATTTATCCGTTAAATTTCCAAAGCCACAACAATTTTCGTGCCGTTTTTCCGTTGCGATCGAAAAAAAAAAAAAAAAAAAAATCGTTCGAAGAAAAATCTAGAGATCCTAGAGCTCAAGAGAACAAATCGTCCCATTCCAAAGATGCAAACTTCGATGGACCGTCGTGAAAATGCGTATATTTTTCGAGTCCCACAGCCAAATTGCCGATTTTTCGTGATGGATTAAAAAAAGAGGGGAATTTTATTTGGAGAGGCTTTCTCGGGCATTCAGGATGTTGATCATATCTCACTGTCCAAGAATCTTGTCAGGTCGATCGGTGGTAACCGTGGTAATTTCCTTCTCGGAGGTCTCCTCGGTCCTCGCAACGAAGCAGCAGCAGCAGCAGCAGCAGCAGCAGCGGCGAAGGATTGGACGACTGGAGAGACTAGTTTATTAATAGCTTCCCCTTCTCTAGAGCGCAACCCCCTCCTCTCGGTATAATTGGTCCATTTCACGTAATTAATGGGTCGTTAATAAGAGCTGACAGTGAAGCGTGAGGATGGATGGTCTACGATGTGGTGCGGACGTGGACAGGTGTGATGTTTGTTCGGTCGTTGGGGGTTTGAGTCTGGAAAGATATTTTCTCACCTGTGCTGTGTGCCGGAGCGATCTAGGCATCGTTTTTCATCGAGTCCGTACTGGCAGCATGATAGAGAATCTTTTATTTCGGTTGGAGTCTGGTTGGAGGCACAAGACACTCTCTTTTCTGAGTGGGCGAGCAACGATCTCGAGACTCCTCGAAATAAATAAAAGGTACTCTCGGTGCGTTAGAGAGTTTGGGAAAATGTCTTGTTGCTCAGCGAATCGGCGAGCCTAAAGAAAGAAACCAAAACAGATCACACCAAAACCGAGGGCGCGCGACGCTCTAATTTATATATTATCGATTATTCGCAATGACAATTGTCACTTTGGCTCTGCCAGCCAAGAGCCTCCTCAACGCTCGCTATTTTACGATTCAACCTGTTTATCTTGATTCGCGCTCGTCTCTCGCCACCCAATCCTATCCGGTGCGTTTCCCTCTATATATATATATATATATATATTATATATGTTGAACGCACACACACTGGCACGCCGCGGAGTTGGTGTATGCATTGACGATCTCTTCAACCTGTTGCGTTTGTTGTCGGACTCCTCAGACCGAGCCGATTTGCACGCTGAATGCATCAAAACGGCCAATTGAAGTCGACAGTCTATTCGCGTGCATGGATGCTGCGCGCCCATAGCAAACCCAACGAGACTGTGTGTAATACGCCCGCACCGTACTAAACGACTCTCTATAACCCTGACCCCTAGCTACATTTTCAACAACAACAAAACGCAAGAAAAAAGAAAGAAAGAACAACAACAAAAACGGAGCAGAAAAGCAGCCACGAGATCCTTTGATCGCAAGAGAAAAGCCACCGATGTTGGTGGGGAGGCTAAGTCGAGGACTTATTAGATTGAAATCTCGACACCCTGCCACCAACTTTACTCGCAGGGAGTAACTAAGCGCAATAACGATCCACACTCCTCAAATTCAATTGTCGAATAAATGAAATATCTTCTCCCTCCTGTCTGTTTACGATCTTTATGAGAAAATCAGACACAATGTTTGATTATTTAACATTTTTTCCAATCGCTCCAATATTTATTTGACATTCTATTTTTTCATTCGCAAAAATGTTCATCTCCGCGGAGTGTCACAAATGACGCGGGTGTTTGCGATCGAGAATGACGGAGAAAGTTTTGCGCTGACGAAAACCGTATTTGAGATGGAGCTAAGGCAAAAGATATTGGCAAACGTTATTTTTTCTTCTCGCTCGATGAATCTATCGATTACGCTCATCGCTTCTTTAGGGGATAATATTTTTATTTTTCTTCATCTCGGGCTCGCGTCAAGCGAAATCCTTGTGGCTGCTTCACGTTGAAGAGAAAAAGAGTGGCCGAGGGAGGAAGGAAGGGGCGACGAGGCGCGCGGGGCAAACGGAAAGAAACCCGAAGAGAGCTCACGGCGCGACGCTGTCTGGCAGGAGCAAACCCGAGCGGGCCCCTCAGGTAGGCAAAAAAGGGGAAGGGCAACCGACCGGGATCACCAGGTGTTACGGACCCGAGCAAACTTGCACATCAACACACATATATATCCGTACAGATTTATACACGGAGACTTGGCGAGCCAGCGAGAAGGAGCTTAGAAGTTTAGAGCCTTTCTTCGATATATAAATTACCCTTGTGCGTACTGTTGTTTCCAGGAACAAGAACCGCCGGAGAATTTACAACGAAATTAATCGTAATATCGAGAGCCAACTTGCCTCCATCCTGGAAAATCTCTCGAAACAATCGATTATCCAAATCGGATCACCGAATTCACAGGGACACTGAGACGCGGTCTCTTGAAAACTCAATTTATTATCCATATCCTTGAGGATCGAACATTCGAGCCTCGAGATCTTAATGAGCTCAATGAGGCAAGTTTGCCTCATACTCGCAGTTAATTTTGTTTGAGGTATCCAACAGCATGTGGCCGAATTATAGCTCAAAGAAAATATTTCGTATCATTTTTATATTTTTAAATGAATCAACCCCGAGGCAGAAGCGAGCAAAAATATGAGCTTGAGTACATTTTTTAAATCCACAATTTAAGGAGGCTCGCTACGATAAAATGTAATGAAAATTATAATGCACTCCAGTGTTCGATAACTCGAAAACTATGCGCAAGAAAAATCTTGAAAAATTGGTGTATTCATATTAATAGGAAATATAAAAAATGATTAATAAAAATACTGAATAATATAATAAATAAGAAAACTAAATATCTTAATAAATATCTTCGTAAAAATAAAATATTCAAAATATAAAATAAGAAAGATTTATAAAGAAATGAAAATATTTATAAATATGTATATTTAATATTTGTATTAAATGCGAATGCAAATAAATACTGAAGAGATGCGAGTCTGGGTCATGAGGGAAAAAGACTAACGAGTCGACACGCCAATAAACAGGTAAACGTGTTTGTACTAATTATTAGGGTCGGCCAAGGAAAATGGTTAAGCCCGCACGTCAATATTGGCCCGCGCGAGTCTCGATAACTTTTGAGACAGTGGACAGAGATAAATGTCGAGTCAGGAGAAAGAGGCGAGAAAAAAAAGCTCTCGTATTTGAAAATTGCGGTGTCGGTCGGAGTGACGGAAGGTCGTCGTTGTTGAGATGATGGGAAAGGTGGGTACAGAGTATGAAACTGGGATGGAAACACCTGCGAATTTTGACCTGAGAGAAAGGTGAGAATGATTGATGTGTTGGGCAGGTGGATAGGAGGGCAGTAACCAGTGGTTTTCCAAAATTCACTGGGGCCTTTCATTCTCGAAGGATTTTCCGATTCGCTAGGCCTCTCTCTCTCTCTCTCTCTCTCTCTCTCTCTCGCGCGCGCGGTGCTTTAGACGGGTTCGGGTAAACTTTGGATATGAATCGAAAGGCCAACTATTCGCTCGTCTTATTTCCTCTCGCGTTTTTCGCTCGTGCCCACGGGCCAAGCTTAATAAGCTTTCCATCCCTCTGCCTTCTTTCGCTTTTTCGCGTCCTCCGCGCGCTCCACAAATCTCGTTATACACTTAACCGTACGCGGTGCATCCGCAAATTGAAAAAACTCTCTACTGGCGCAACGACCTTCAGCCTTGTTGATTTTTGGACCTTCACCAGCTCTCGGCTAATACGGTTTACCTTTACAAACACAGAGAATCGAGCCATTGAGAATTTTACGAGTTTTTCTTTATCCTCTCGAGCTTGCAGAGCCTTGAGCGCCTTACCGTTTTCTCATATTTTTCTATAAACCTCATTGTACTGAAATAATATTGTGAACTCAGACATCGAGGAATATAAAGATTCTTCTTAAACTCATCTGTCAATTATTATTAACCCCTCTTGCGTCTCGTGCGTTATAAACAGCGCAGCGCATCCCTTTGTCTTGTTTTTGTACTCAAGATTTTCTTACATTTTTTTTTCCGGCAATATTTGTGACGTCAATTTTGATTGAATTTTGTACGAGCCGCCGCGGTCGCGGTGAGCTGCGCCCGGGGTGTTTGGGGCCCCGAGACTCGAGCAGCGAGATCTCGTTATCATGTCGCGGCCTAATTATTCGGGTCAGCTTGTCCTTGAACCCCCTGAAGCTCCGGACCGGAGCGACGAGTTTTCTTTTGTTTTGTTTTGTTTTTCAATGTAAGAGCCGGACCGCGAGAGAAAAAAACGAAAGGTCTCGCAGGAGCCTCGTGGGAACAGCGAGGGAGAATGAAGAAGTGTCCTGCTCCTGCGGGAGTTAATGAGCCTAATCCTGCGCAGTCGTCGAGCGAGCGCGGTGAGAGATTAGGAGGCCATGCAGATTCTTGTCGAGATTCACAAGCATCGGCATGGCCAACGCGACCGGTACGCAACACCTGTGCGTCTTCTTCCTCGAGCCTGGACTTTGTGCCACACGCACCTCCGGATCTTTTCATCATCCGGCAAACAAAGGATCGATCCTAACGAGAGTGTCGAGTCGAACTCGTTTGCGAAACTCCATGCTGCGAAAATACGTTGAGAATTATGTCGTCGCATAACAAACCACCAAAATTTCTCATAATTAACGGCCAACGAGGCCCGACCAACCGCCCGAAATTCCATGCCCGACTTTCGGTTCATTGGCAACTTTCGACAATCTCAGCTGAAAATTCAATCGCTAGCCAATTTTTTTATGAAAAAAATCATGCGACAATTTTCGTATCGATTTTCTCTTTGGATCTTAAAAAATATTCATCAATAATTGTGGCATGTGGCAGCAAGAAAAAACAAAGTTTCGTTGCATTCCAACGATGCACCCAGAAAAAGGATTTTTTTAAAGTCAACAAAATTTATTTAACCGACAAAAAATGAATAAAATATCAACGAAAAAATAATTTGATTGATTGAATATAAAAATCTTCTGAACATTTCGAAATAAATAGAAATTTCATTTGAACCTAATAAATATGTAATTTATTAAAAACAATATGAATTTATATTCATTTGTAATAAACGTCGTTATTTGAAAAAATAAATATTTCTCAAGATTCAATAAATAATGATTGAATTCAAAGACATTTATTATAAATATACATTTGTTTATTTTGTGAAAATCTTTCTTCTCTGAATGTGCAAACTTGGGCATCGTAATTTAGTGCGACTCCGATATTTCTTAGACTCTTGAAATGTGGAGATCGGTGCAGGTTGATCGGGAATTTTAGACAAATCCATTATTTGCTCATTTGGGATGGAGCAGATGAGTCAAATGATATCTCGGTTGGAGTCTGCTTGGAGTGAGATGTCCTTCGGAGATGCATGTGGAGCTTCATCATGGTCGAAGCAGGAGAGCCGAGAGCCGGGTCTCGGTGTAAGCGTGTCATGAATGAAATTCCACGGGTCTTCTGGTCGAGAAGAAGGCGCGCGGCAGCACCAGAGCTGGCTATATATTCATTCAGCTTATTTCTCCGGACCGAGAGTGAGAAAAGAAGCTCGCGCGCGGCGCAGGCAAAGAAAAGAGCGCGCGCGGGTTTTTATATGCCCACGAGGATACGAGATCGTCGATAAACTCGAGCTATTTATATTCGCGCCACCCACTTCCTTTCTCGTGCTCGGTTCGTCGTGTCGCTCTTGCCACTTTACCCATTATTTTCCTGCCGCCTTTTTTTTTTTCTTTTCCATTTTTTTCAGATTTTTTTCCTCCCCCGCACGGATGCATCGACCAGGCCACATCGCTCTCGAGCTCATTTTTCCTCGAAAAATACCTGTGACCGGGTGCTCCCATGCTCCGGTACCCCGCAGGGATTCTATTCGTCGCGTTACACGCTCTCTGTCCCTCTCGCGCGCTTCTTTTTCCAGGTGAAAGAAAAAAGAAACTTTACACGGTGCACGCTGAAAAGAAGGAGGAAACCCAGCAGCCTAGTGGACTCTGCGCTGGGACAGCCACTAAATATATGGAGTGAAAATTAGAGAGAGAGAGAGAGAGAGAGAGAGAGAGAGAGAGAGACACTACAGACACTCGTGCGACGGTCCAGATGTTGGAAAAATGTCAAAGAAATATAAAAACTGTGAGAAAAAAAGACGCGAAAGTTGCGAGGCGCACAAAAAACTATGAGAAGGATTCCGTTCTCCTACGCAGCACACTCCTCGCTCATTACCGTGAGATTTTTTTCAAACATATTTCGATCGGAGATAAATTCTTCATCCACGCTGAGACGACTCGTGCCAATTTCGGAATAAACATCATTCCGTTATTTTTGTGTCCTGAGAACGATGCACCTTCGCAGACTCTTATGAGGATTTTCCATCGTTGATCAATGACTATTCGCCACGCGGTCGAGTCCGAAACATTTTTCTACGTGTACGCATTTTTTTTCACGAATTTGCAGGTCAAAACTGGTAGGGCAGTCCTTAAGGCATACCTGCGAGAATCCACCTCGCCATTTGTCACTTTAATCGTATAGAGGAACCCATAATATTTCACCGTGAAGAAAAATACCGGTAGCTGCGCGGTAACGCGCGCATGGAAAAGAGTCTCTTGAGAATGGTGGCCGCGGGTGGGACGCGCGTATTGTATATATCGTCAGGGATTCTCGTAGCCACGCTATTGCCGATTCATCAGGTCCTATCGAGCAAGGATCCTCCTGAAAAATCTTAGGAATATAGTTAAAAATTAATTTTTTTTTTCGAGCGAAAAGACACAAAAAAATTAATTCGGAACTCGAACAGGAATGGAAATTTTTATTGGAAAAGATCGATTTTTTGTTTTTTTTCGGGGGGGTCATGGTGGAAAAAAAATATTGAAGAAAATCTCTTTGGGAGAGAATTTCCCTGATGATTCGAAAAATTAGTATTCGAGCGCGTTTGACAGAATTATTCCGACCATTTTGAAGAAAATTTGGTTGACAGTGTAGAATCGAAGGTTTTTGGAAAAAATTCCATATACGAACCGATCGCTGGGAAAATTTGAGGATCGCTTTAGCAAGGATCCAGGGGAGGTCCGCGCAGGATTGTCATTTCTCTGGCATAGGGTAACGGAAGGCGGAAAGGTCTATTGGACATGTTTCGTGGTCCGGAGCGAGAAGCGCCCGCAGCTTTACTTCCATTCATGTTTCTTGCCACCCCCGTTGAGAGAGATCGGAATGTCGTAAATCCCTTCGCCGCGCGGCACTTTTAGCAGGAACTTGAGAAGAGGGCACCGGCCAGGACGAAGGTAAAGAGAGAGAGAGAGAGAGGAAAAGCATAAAGACTCTGGGACTGAGATCGTGGGAGGAAGAAACGTTTTGTCTCTGTCTGTCGTAAGTTCCTGTCAGCAGGAGGAGAATGAGGTTGGTCCCAGGCAGTCTCCCTCCATAGTTTTTGGAGGTATCGAATCGCCGTGGTGAGCGGTGCGCTACCGAACCGCGGGATCTCATCGTTTTGAGTTTGTTTCTCAAAGGGGAGGGGGATTTGTAGGAAACAAGAGCGCGATGGACGGCGATGGGAATATGAAGCGCGACGAGCGAATGAGATCTCTCTCTGACGATCTCGGAACCTGCAGATCAGGCCCCGAGATGCTTGGCGATGCCTCGAGAGGGTGAGCCTGCTCCGTTCCTCTTTGGCCCTTACCGAATTAAATGAGCGGAATAATATAGCGCGCGATCCGGCGAGACTGAGACGCCGAATAAAAAAAAAAAAAACAAAACAAAAAAGAGAGAATAAAACTTTTGCCGCGTACAGAAAGAAAATAAAAATAAAAATCGTTTGCTCCAAAAGAGAGATTCGGTGTCGAGTTTCAAGACGACCATCAGCTCTCTTTTTGCTTCTACTTTTTCTTCATCAAAACTTACTCCTCCTTCGCAGTCACAGCTTTTTTTTCTCTTAAATCTTCTCTTTTGCGGCTTCTGCCTCGTTAGTTATTGAAAGAAAACGTTTTTGCGGATTCTCGGACCTCGCTAGTCCCCGCCGGGGTCTAAATGACCCCAGGGCTGTTTGAAAGCTCGCCGAGTCGCCAGAATCGTTCCGACCGGGACGCAAAAAATCAGGACAGTACTTGAAACCATTCCGAGTAAGAATATCGAGGCAAATGATTTTTTTTCAATTTTCAAAACGGCCAAAAAAAAAAAGAAAAAGTCTCGAACGCCATTAATTCTCGCGCTCGGGGTCATTTTGATCCCGAGCGCGGGGTTTTATCGTCAATCGGCTAGCGAATTCGTGCAACTTGATATTTCTAGAGTGACTTACGAGAATGAAAGTTTTTTCTCGGTGTCGTATTTCTCAACGGGTTTTTCGTCTTTTCAACAAGTTTGCTGCTTTTGGTGACAGTCGTTTATATTTGAGAGTGCAGGCAGCGCGCGAAGCTGCAGCGAGTGCGACATTCGATAGCCCGAGACAGAAATCACGAGGGTAAGAGAAAAAGCCATGAGTGAGTATCGCGGGGCAGGCTGGATGGATAAGAGAAGAATCGAGGATGTTCCGGGACGACGAGGCAACAGCAGAGCAGAGATTCAACGCAACTCGTTACCGCACCTATTGTAAATTAGGAAAGGGAGTATCCGGCGTGAAGGATCGAAGAATAACGAGAATCATCATCTCGGCCTTGGTCGCGAGCCAACAAAAAAGCGTTTTTTTTTTTTTTTTTTTTTTTTTTTTTTTTTTTTTTTTTTTTTTTTTTTTTTTTTTAATTATTTTTTTTTTTTTTTTTTTTTTTTCTTTTGCTTTTTTTTCTTTGTTTTTTTCTCTATTTTTCTTGTTGAACGAGCGGCGCGTGACAGAAAAGAAAAACCGTTGAAATATTCGAAAGAAATGGAGGTTTTTATTATCGTCGCGCATTGTAGAAAATAATTGCCCGATCAAGAGTCAATCTTTTGCCGATTCTCTGTTCGCGTTGCGAGACCAAAGTTGGCTGAGGAAGAAAAAAAACGGTTGGAATCGTTATCGAAAGAGTGTATCCTGCTCCGGCATCATTTTTCTTCCGACCGAACGGTTTCACGTTTTTTGTTTTGTTTTTCTCTCCGAACGGAGACGATTCTCGCGACTCCCCCATCCTCGTCTATACATCGTAGTATTTGTGTGTGTGTCGCTGCAGCATGAGCTTAGCTCTCGCGAGATATCGCGTTCACCAACCGGGGGACAGATGTTTGAGCGCGGAACTGCGCCGCGCCGAGTAGGCCGGGAGACGCGCGGCCAGCGCGTAGCAATGACTGACAGCTCAATGCACCGGGACTGTACGTTCGCTCTGCTCCTTGTACCACATGTGTGTACGAATATCCGTACATGCATGCGATCGGATTCACATTGAGAAAGTGAGAAAAGGACCAGCAACACATTATTTATAGAGAGCCCGAGAGGAATCTGTGGGTTTGTCTTTTTAGTCTCGTTCTCACTGGCATCCCTCGCTCCGTCGAGGCAGCAGCAGCAGCAGCAGCAGCAGCAGTTCTCGACGCGCCCGAGACTCTCTCTCTCACATTTATACCCTTATAATCTCTCCGCATACGCGCACACCACTTTTTCTTACTCTTTTTATTCTGAGAGCGTGTATATACATTTATTGACTTCTGGATTAGGCCACGTGTACCGGTCCGGACAGCAACGCTGCCGAATAAAGAATTTACATTTTTGCAGCGTTCGTATCCAACGAAATTTCTTATTTTGTCTTTGCCAAAGCTCCTTATTTATATTGAGACTAAATTGTGACGATGAATCGATCGGTTTTTGGGCCCATTGGATCGAAAAATTTGGGATTATTATTGTAATAAAATAAATCGTTAATAAAAATCAATATTTTTCGTTGAAACGTCGCGAGAAGACTCCGGACCGTACGTCAGAGTCTGAGGCAAAAAAAAAAGCGTGTATCTCGCGATACGCAGCTTCCCGTCGTTGTGGCTACAAGTTGCAACGCCGGAGAAGGATAGCGAGGAGTTTAGATAGAGAAAAGAGTGAAGATTCTAGTTATTGGCTTTGGGAGCATGAGCGAGGGTCGTAAGGGAGAGGCAAGGGCGATGTAAACGCGCGAGGCAGCGTTTAAAGAGTATCGCAAGGGCCATGAAGGGCGGAGGGTGAGGGAAGAGGAAAAAGGAAAGACGTTTAACAACAGTATAGGGTGTGATGGCCTCAGGGGTAGTTGGAGCAGAGACTCGAATAAGCGATAGGGATGTCATGGCGGCCACCGGAAATAGCCAGCACTATCGCGGGCTCCCTGCTCGCCGGAAGGACTCCCGTCATCGTAGAAAGAGTTGCAATCTTCTATTCACGTTGAGACGCCGTACGAGCCGCGCCGTTTTCCAACCTCCAACCCTTTGCCTTGGTTGCTCGGCCGCCCTCTAGCGAGGGCATTTGGCGTGCTCAGCCTCCTCGTTCACCTCGCATCTCTCGCGTAACCTTGTTGTAGCCTGTGCTCTCCGGGTGATTTTTCTTTCCTCAAACTTTCCTCCGCTTACTTGTCCGTCCGTCCTCTGACCCGCCACCACCTGACCCTTGTCCTCCTCCTGCCCTCCTCCCTCCTGATTTAAATTTCTCCGGCGTTCCATTCCCCGGACCCTCACGGAGAGACCCTCTTCCCTTGTCGAACACACACTCTCGTGCGAGACCGTGTACGCGCCTCCCCGAAAGAGGAAACGGCAAAAAAAAAACGAAAAAAAAATGAGACTTGTATTGAAAAACACCTCGAAATAGCGCGCCCGAGTCACACGCAAAATCTCTCGAATCTACACACCGAACCAGCAACATACAAAACTCTCAAACTGCTCAACTTATCTCCGGACAACCTCGTCCACCGAGATCACCAACGATCCGAGCCTTTTCTTCCCAACAGTATCCAGCATCCCTCAATATTTTATCGAACCAAGACCATTTTGGTTTTCAACTTTTAAAAATTGTGACGATAGCCCGATCGGTTTTTCGGCCCATAAAAATGAATTTTAGCCTACGGCTAAAAATTCAGAGGCGAAACAAGGACGAAGGATATGTTGCACACCGAGGACTAATATCTCGCGAGACAAGCGACGTTTTCGCTTTATTAGCGAAAAGAGACACGCGCGACTACGAAACTACGGTATTCACTGGCGACAGTCTTTCTCTGTGCTCTCTTCCAATAATATTAGCAGGCTCGGGACTCTCGTCGTAAGACTCGGCAAACCCGCGGTGATTCATCATTGGACGTCAATGTACGTAATCTCGTATCCATCAATCGCAGGATCGGGCGCGAACCCGCTCGGGATCTTGATCGATGTGTATAAAAGCTGCGGCAAGACTTGCCACACGCAGCGCGATCGTCTTTCGGGGCTAATGTTCCGCGCAATCGATTACAAGATTCTTTCCTTCCCGATGATTCCATTGCGATGATGAAAAATTTGCCTAAATCGAAGAAGAAAAAAAATCCTCACGTGAATTCGCCACTTCGCCCTCAAACTCTGCGAATCGCCCTCCAACATCTGTCGCACTAAAAATTGCAGCATCGTCGTCGGAATGACCCTGAGTCATTGCCTACAAGCAGCCCGTACGTATATAATAGAGAACGAGACGAAGGTGAACGAGCCAACCGAGGCATGGACATTCGATTAAAAATGCAAATGTCATGATTGCAGCGGCTCACCAAGAGCCCATTGAAATCGCAACCCCGGCTCTTTTGCAGCGTTTACTCCCTGCCCCGATTACAAATCTCACGAAGCATCTCATTTTCCATTGAAAAAAAAAATGTAAAAAATTCTGAAATTGGAAAAAAACATTCGCATTTCCCATGCAGGTCGGCCCGGAAATTTAAGGAGAGTGGCTATACACGACAATGTTGCCATATTAAATGGATTAAAAAATTCGAAATTATTAAAGCTTGATGAAATTTGGCGAGCATACTTTTTAGGATTAAATATTAATATAATAAAAAATGGTTTTTTAATTGATCGTCTCCGATGAAATTCGTCGCAACGAATTTCGTCGAGTAGCCAAGGGGACAAAAGTCAGTTGGAAACATAAACGTGGCTCTGTCAACGTTTGAATTTGCATATCGAGAGGAGGTTGATTCAGTGTTGGGTGTCCTGCTCCGGTTCAGCGATGCAGAGAATAACACGGCTAAGTACTCTGTCGCATGGAGACTCTGGCGAACAGAAGGAGAAGGAAAATGTTGCTAGATCGTAGTTGCTCAAGAAGAGAGGACTGCGTAAACGAGAGAGAAATGAGGATTTTAGTGCAAAGTGCTTTTCTCGAACTAGAAGAGCGATTCGTAACAGTCTCGTTACCCTGATCCAGACGTCGTTCGCGCCCTCTCAGGATAATGCGGAAGTCGTGTCCCAAGTCCATACCACCAAATATATGCACACGCTTGTATACCATCTCTCTCTCTCTCTCTCTCTCTCTCTGTTTCGTTCTCCGTGTGGCGCGACAGTTTGGCAAATTGACGTCGTCGACGTCCTTTCCGAAATTTCGTCAACTCGAATTAATTCCTCGAAAAGTTTCATACCCCATGGATTATCCCTTGAAATTAATTGTTTGTTAAATTCAGCGATGAGTTACTTCAATTTTGGAATATCGAGACAGAATTTCGTGAGGAATTTGTCGCCCAATTTTTCTCCATGATCCAAATTCTCGATGGCAGAAAAAAAAAAAACGTTTGGCATTAAAAATATCCAACAGATAAGGTGCTGCTGAATGCGAGACACATTTGTTATACGTATTTGTTATACGATCCAAATTTTTTGGCTCCAGAATTTTAATAAAAAAACGTTGGCTTCGGTTTTATATTCACAAACGTTCGTACGGCTTCTGGGGAAATAGGAAAAAAATGATAAAATCTGTTGGAAGGCTCGGCGTTGCGCCCATATTTTGTCAATCATTCAAAAATTCTTTTCAATTATGGAAACGTCGAATACACAATGTGCCAATTAATTAGATTCTTCTGCCCCCACCCCCCTCTCGCCTCTTTTCCATGAATTTTTATTTTGAATGAAACTTGATGATTGCAAACGAAAAAATGCTCAATCGTCATTTTGAATGAACGATATCGAGCTTCATGAATAATCATTGGAAAGGAAAAAAACGTTTGCTATCCCGAAATGAAATGCATGTATAGCTTTGTCAATAAGTAACAGCTGTTGGAGTCTTCGGTAAGGAAGACATTGAGGAGCAATATGTATTGAGATATGAAAGTTAACAGCTAGCGAATGTTAGACACGTGTCACGGACAAACATTAAGTATCGGGCAATTTATGAATCGAGCTAGCGTATGAAAGAGCAACGAGCCTAGAAACTTGAACGCTTTGACGAAAAATAAAAAGAATCGCGTCAGTTCCAAGTGGTAAATGCGTCCGGCGGCTCGAACTCGATTAATTTAGAACCGACTTTGCCCGAATAATTCGGCGAGAAATTTTCTTAGAACCCTCGGATAAGGATTCTTTAAATTCAAAACTTATTAATCCCAAAAATCCCAAGAAATATTCATTTTTTTTTTTTTTCAAATAAATGTTTTTTTAATAATTCGCGAGATTTCTATATTAAATAAATGAAATAATTAGTGATAAATGTCTATTGGGTTGGTATTCGGATGAATAAATATCTTTGAGTTAAATAAATCGATGGAGCATAATAAAAATGAAACGGTCACCCATCCTCGTACTGGTTTAGCCTGCATTTGTTCGAGGTTGGATATTGGCAGTGAGGCAACAACTCGGTATACTTGTCACTATCGGTTGTTGGCAGCTTGTGTTTAATATATAAAGCAAAGAGGAGGCACACGCTGGAACAGTATTTGCACAATTGTGGAATAATATAAGCGTAGGATCTCGTAAGGGCGTTACGGCGTGAAAAATTGGGACGAGCGAGTACGCGGGTACTTGCGGAAATAGCAGTTGGTACATTTGGAATGCTCGGGCGACACGCACTTCTAGCCCCAGCGTGCACATACTCACTGCATTTATTTGTGCATATAGCTGGGAGGTCGAGTACACGTGCGCGCCAGTATGAATGCATATATTTTAAATAAATATATAATGTGTGAGAGTGTGGGTTTGTTACGAGGAGACTTTTGCAGCTCGAGGCCTCATTCAGAGGCGCGATATGATAGACGGTGGCTTTAGCAACGACCCTACGTGTACGTGGGTATTTCCAACAAACGCTTCAGCAGCCGCGCTCGTCACTCTCCTCGTAATCTCGAGCTTTTGTTTTTTCTCGAACCCTAACACGACATACATTCTTTAACGCTTGAGTACGAGTAGTGAGTACGTATTTTTTAAAACGCTGCCATATTGTGAAATAAAATTATCGTCGATTTCGTGAGAAAAGTAAAAAAATTGAAAAATTTCGCATTTCCACAAATTCACGCTCACGGGGCAAAAAAATGCGTCAGAAAAAAAATGCCAACTGGCTGAGGTGAATATTCCTTGGCCGGGTCGATCCTCTGCGACGATATTTTCGTTCTCGTCTCTTCACTTCGGTTTAACGACGTTTTTCGCGATTCCATGCCCTCACCATATCTTTGCATGGGCTTTCAAAAAACTTGCCAGTCTCCAATTAAGGCTTTTTTTTTTTCCATGAAATCTGGAATGAGCACGATCGCAGGCGCGAGTGGTTGCTGAGAAATGTTCATTTTAGTCGACGCGGTAGAAAAGAAGTTTTTCTGCTCCAGAGGGTTGTTGCTGTGCCACTTTGGCCTCGTGTCTCATCATAGGCAATGAAAACGAGAGGGGGGATGTGAATTGACAAGGGGTGCGCGAGAGCTATATTTTTGCACATCAGCTCATATCTCGAGCCAACCTGGACATGAAAAGTTTTCGGGGAGTGAGTGGAAGCCCCGCTGCGAATCAACCCCAATAACGTGGCAAACCATTATACAAGTCTCTGTAGCTCGCGCCACCAACTGGTAATACTTGAAAACAAAAATGACAAAAAAAAAAAAAAAAAAAAGAAAAAATATTTAAATAACAAAAAAAAAGACGAAGGGAGTAGCCGCGGAGAGAAAAGTAAAAAAATGCGTCTTAAGGGCGACTGGACCCTCTCGAAAGTTGTGCTCGTTCGCATAGCCAAATTCAAAAGGGTTAACTTTCAAGATTTTCCGAGACGCAGCAGAGCGTAAAGCCTCGTGCGGACGAAAACCATTCTTGACGTTCACCGACACGCCATTCTCTTTCACTCAATATATCTTTATGCATATTTTATACATATATTTATATCGATACACACAGTTTTATGCTTGGGATAGGCGCAACTTTGTCCCCCTTAGCGTCTAATAAAACGGCTATTTAATTCATACACTTGATAGACGTCGCGGCGCGGGCCTGTTCCTCCTTAATAGAGCCGACGAAGAGTTTAAAGTTGAAATAGACGGATCGACATTGTTATCGAGATTGGGGCAATAAAAAGTGTGTCATTAAAATCCAATAATTTGGTGTTATTAACTCGAATCGTTGAGCCCGCAACATATTGGATCGGTGAGGCTTTGCTCGAGCCGAGCAAAGCTATGAAGATCGATCGAAGATTGTACATAAGAGAGAGTTGCTCTCGTTTGGGTTGAGAACCTGAGTTGAGATCGCGTTCGCGCTGGGCTGCCGGGAGTCAGTGGTGCTGTTTCCGAGAGGGATGAAAGGCAGAGGGGCGGGGGGAGGCAAGGGGGACTTTTTTTTTTTGCAGAGGGGAAAGCAGCGGCATTCATAGCGATGCAGATGGTTTACAGAGCGCGAGGGCTCTCGAGAGCGCGATGCTGTATGTCTGCCTGTGCTACATATCTGGATTCACCCTCTCGACCCCCGTGCTCCCTCCCCTTTGCGTTTCTTTGCCCTCGCCCTCGCTCGTTTGGCCATCGCATACTCGGAATCGGCGGATGCGCCGGTCAAATGAGGGCCATTTATTTCTGTGCGCGGAAAAAATTTCATAATTTTTCCACCATTTTTTCTAAACCCTGATTTTTTTTCTTTTTTCCCCATATTTTCGTCGAATTTCTCGCGGAAAATCGCTCCCTCGGGCTTTTTGTATTTTATTTCGCCAATACAATCCGAACCGAGCCAGGCCATAGATTTTTGATCGCGCCCGCAGCAGGACCAACTGCTAGTCGCGAAATAATAAAAAAAAAACTGAGCCCAACCGCGTGGACACTGCGCTGCGGTCTCTTCGCGTTTCAGAGAGATATCGATAATTAATTCGAGCGAGAGACGAACGGAGAACCAGGGGAAAATGGAAACGAGGGAGGATTTGGTAATTGACTGTACGCGGGCGTAGAGAACTCGACCGAGCGAATAAATGCCGGCCAAGCCGACCAGAGTCCTGATGAATTATAATTTGCGCCAGTGTAAACTCCATTTGATGCACTCCGCTACTCCCCCCCCCCCCCCCCCCCCCCCCCCCCCCCCCCCTCCTCCCTCGTACGACTTCGTTTCATTCGATCATTACAGTTTTTTTTTTCCTCTTATTTTTCCATACCCTTTGGGCCCGGGCATTGAAAATTCGTTTACAAAAGTTGGCTCATTCCGCTCGAAACGTTCGAGCAAACGTTTTCATTTTGTTTTATTCGAAAAATTGTGTCACTGCAGCGAGAAACATTGAAGAAAATCTCTTTGGTAACGAATTTTCGTCGTTAGCTAGAAACCGCAAACGTAGAATTGTGACGTGTCTGGACGTCCAAAATATTCAGACGCTTCGGAAACTCGGTCAACAGACTCGATCGAACAATCTCCGAGGCTCGCTCGATCCGAACGCTCTCCACAGACAGAAAAACACTCGCTCATCTTTCAAATAAGTTTTTTTTACACATTTTGACACGCAGCCTGCGAGCCAGAGAGAGAGAGAGAGAGAGAGAGAGAGAGAGCGAGAAAAAGAGTGTGTGAGGATTTTACTGGTTCGTTGTTGTGAGCAAAAGGCAAGAGAGCACAGAGTGTCGAAAGTCAACGCGCACGGCATTGAAATTCACGGAGCATGTTAAATCACAGAGCGGAGTTGGTCGTTTGTGCACGCGCAAATATTATCTCCGAGGTCGGATCGTCCGACGAGACGACGAAAAATTAAACGATTATTCTCGTCCTGAGCGCTCGCAAAATAAATTCTTATGATAATAAACGAAAACGATTTATTTGGAAAATTCCGAAAATCCTTGGCGTTAACGCCAACTCGAAAAACGCTGGCCAACGTTTTGGACTTCCGGCTCAAGGGAGAAATGTTTCGGAGGGTAATAAATAAAGGTCATAAATAAAGAGTTTGCCATTTTTATAATCGCTTGGGCAAAAATGCCGAGCGCCGATCAGGTTATTCCCACAGTTTTGCTCAAATTGGAACGACCGAACGAAATAAAATTAAGCTGCAAAAGTCTCGGGGGGTGCACGAGATGCTCGAGGTGGTAGGAGGAGCAAGTTTTACTATGTAGGCCCATCATAAACGTGAGCAGGTCGAGTTGGCATCGTTGGAATGCAACGAAATTAAAATTTTCTTAGCCAAAGCTCGTTATTTATATTCAGATTGAATAGTGACAATAAATCGATCGGTTTTTCATTCCAGTAAAATAAATTCGCTCGATAAATGTGGGATTATTTTTAGGTAATGGAAAAATCGATATTTTTCGTTGCATTCGACCGTAGCGAAGGCTCAGCATCATCATAAACGCTCTCGTTCGGTGATTCTTGGGGTGCGCTGCGGCAAAACGGGACGACCAAGAGACAGAGAGGAGCTGCTTGCTTGGCGCGTTTACCTGTCACCCCGATGACGATCCTGACGAGGGTAAACTCCCCACTTTTTTTTATACCTCAGAGCCTCCTTCCACCTATATATAATAACGATAAATATATAATAATAATAACAAGAATGATTGGACGTTTATAAATCGAAGGAGGGAGGAGGACAATGAGCTCGCGTCGACGAACATCGAGAGCCTCCTTTCGTATACAATGTAATACATGCATATATATGTAAACGGTATTACATGGATATTCTTGCAAGAGGCATTCCGATATATATTTTATACGAGCGTGAATATTTGGCGGGTTATTTCATTATTACAAAAGGTGTCCACGTACTTCTGGGCAAGTTTCTAGCCACTTGAGAATCGAGCCGATCCTCATCCCTTATTCCCAGCGAGCCTGCTGCACTAGAAAAACCGTGTCTATCGGAAGTCACATGCCTCTTGCTCTCATTTTTTCCTCGTAACCAGAAAAACATCCCCGGACTCGAGCCCCGCTATTATTATGAATACACTAAAATCATATCTCTATACGAACATCCCGAGGAGACACTTTCCTGTTTTAAATATAAACAGATCGCTTTAAGGAGGCGCGCCACATCACAATTCATACTCCATTTCCATCACAATTTGTATTTGCATTCTCCCCCTCCTCTGGCATCTCTCCTGGGGGAGAGATGAAAACTCTCTCGGTGTCGATGTTATATCATACAAATTTCGTCATCATTATCTTTTCAGCATCAAATACGATGACACTCTTTTTTTTTTCTATCCTTCGTCTCCATAGTTGTCGAATTATTTGAGCATATGCAGATTTTATTAACAAATGAAATAGATTCTTTTTATTTTCATTACATTTAAGTTGAGTGAATAAATTATTTAATTAATATTTATACTGAATGCATGGAATCTCTTAGGATTTAATTACTCGAACATTGCGCATAGAAGAAAAATTTTGAAAAATTTGTATATTCGTATTTAATAGCAAAGAGTATGCTCATCAAATTTCATCAAATTCTAATAATTTCTCGACCAGTTATGAGCCGATCATTAGTCTTCAAGCTGCCGATCAATTTTTCCGCTGGTTAATTATTCGGAGCTCGGTTAATTAAAATTTATTGGGGAAACTGAAATTTGTTGGATACAGATTTTTGGTACAAGAAACTTGGAAAATGCTGACTGGCTCGTCACAGATTAAACGACTAATTAACGAGCGTCTAATTAATGGGGAAAAATGCTTTCCTTTTAACAGTCAACTCGAAAATTATGCAAACGAGTCTGACGCGCGACGACGATTACCTTTTCGTCGAGACACCAGCCCAGTCGTTGCTGTACGTGGATTCATTCGAAAGTGTACGGACAGAGGGAATTGTGTAGACGAAAAATTTTCATGACAATCGCCAGGACGGGGTGTCGAGGAAGGAAAGAGAGTGAGAGAGGGGCAGAGGGGGAGAGGGGGGAGACCACGAACGGACAATAGAGCACCACGGTATCGTGCACGTGTATGAGAGTTGAACGATGATGAATTTTTTTGTATTTTTTTAAAAGGCGATACATGAACTGCTGGAGAGTTGACGAAGACGAAACGAGACTGGGGGCACGTCGTGTCTATGCAAATTATCCTATGTCTATACATATACATTTTAATACATGAATTCCTGACAAACGTACGTACTCCATCGTAGAAATGAGCAAAGATTTATACAGCCGGGGAAGAAAATACTTTCAAGATTGAAAATAAAGTGTCAAGGGGAACTTACGACCTGGCCATTGGCATAAATGAGATTGATATGATTTTCAGATACTCCTTTATATACAGAGTTCCAGGATTATTGGCCCCCCTTACTCGAACTATGGAAATATAATTTGCATCGCTCACGACACACACCAACGATTATTTTCTCTTGATCGATTAATCGAACCCAAAATCTCAAATATTTAGTTCTCGAGTTGTTTGGAAAAGGAAAAAAAAATTGTCCGTCCAGACGATCGTCGATTTCGATATGAAATTGATGCAGTTTTATTCGATCGTGCCATTTTTTTTTTTTTTTTCAAATTTGACGATCGGAGTTGGTTCCTTCCAACGAAATTACAACGAAACAGATATTTACCCTTAATTTCCATGATTTATGTGCCCGTGTTTTAGTCGCGACTATTCGGCAAGGTATTTATGCATCGAAACGTGTGCACACATAGTGCAAATATGTTTTCATGTTAATTCGAAAGAGATTCGGCTAGAGATGTGTGTACGGATATGGCAAGGCGTTATAGAACAGGTAAAAAAATAATTTTAACGACCTACTTGAATAATGTGCTATGTCCTTTGCCGCATACACAGCATAATTCTGCTCTTTTCCCATGGGCTACCGAAAATAGATTCGCCCTTTGGCCTGCGCCGTTCAAATGCCCTTCGGAGTTGATGCCGAAAATTATAAAAAGGAAAAACTTGTCAACTTTTTTTTTCTCAAATATTTTATTTTTCCTGTCGAAATAAAATTCGCGTTCCTTGGGAAACGCATAATTGTTGGCGTTGACGCAGCAACGTCGTCGAGTAATCCTTTCGTCGAAATTACCTTCGACACTCGGTTCGGCAGGAAAATAAAATTGAGCCAGTTGTAAAAATTGAAAAACTTGCGAAAACCAGATCTTAGACTAATTTCTTGTGGCAGAAAGGTGCAATTTTATTTTGGGGGCTATAAAAGTTACAATCAGGGGGACGAACTTGCCATTCAATTGCTCCGAGATGTCTCCGCGATAAGAGGCTTATGCTGCCGGTTTCCTACAAGTGTAAAGTCTTGTTAAATATAGATCCTTTCGTCAACAGGTCACAATTTGAATGAATAAGCTTCGAGCTCCTTGTTCTAATTAGCCAAACTTTGCCAAATGAGATCCCAACCTTTTTCTACCTGAGCCTAATCCCTTAAAGTGCTGGACGATTAACTCTTTACCATTATACATCCATAGAACCACCATGAAGTACTTAAACCAATCGATGTTCCACGTTGCAACACACTACAAGTTCGATGATTATACTAAATGTGCATCAGAGGCGAGCAAGATTTTTGGACGACGCCAAAAAAACGATTGGAAACTTTTTTCTCTCTATAAACTCGTTAATATTTTTCGGCAAATGAGAAAATTCCGCGACAAAAGTTCCACGAAAAACCGACTCGAAACTCACGAGTTCCCAAAAATTGTAAACAATTTTTTAAATCTCAAAATTATCTCTTTTCTTTTTTTTTTAATTCGGACAATTTTTCAAAAATTCCCCAAATTTATTCGATGGATCTTAAAATTCTCATAATTAAATCCCTTCGAGGACGGTCGCATACGTCGCCGGAAGGTTTCGTGATAAAAAAAAAAAAAGCAGAGCATAGGAAAAGATGAAAGATTACGGTGACGAGAAAATGGAGAAGTGTAACGAACCTGCGGAAAATCGAAACGGGGTCACGGGGTTTCGAAATCGTTGTGTCGCTTCTCTGGAGTCTCTCAATAAATTCCCACGAACCGGCGAGAATCCCCTTTGCCCTATTCTCTTTTGTATGGAAAAAAAAAAAAAAAATGGTTCAGGCTCCCGCGGGCTATGTATCTTGTCGAGTGAATTTTTTACGCTACGCATTATCATTATTTTTTATTTTTATTTTTTTTATTGGGAACATTGAGAGCGTTGGAACTTTGAATTCCCATAAAAAAAACATGCCACGGTGTCGAGGACGAAGCGGAAGAAAAAATAATCAAGGAATTTTTGAAAATTCATGAATATTCAGAGCGGGCGAGGCCATTAGTGGGTTGGGTGACCGCTGAACGATAGACCTTAGTACCTGACAATAATTCTGACTTTGTGACCATGTTGAAAACACGTGGAGCTAATCCTTTCAGCTTAATATTGGCTTCGGTTATTTAACCACCTTGAGGGTCTCATTGGAGCACGGCAATAAGTGTGCATAGTGTCGGAAAAAATGGAGAAATTAATAACGACGCATCGTCGTTGAATTTTTTAGCTTGGAAAAAAAATATCGACGAGAAAAAACAAAAATACATTTTTCCCCATGGAAAAAGAGTTTTTATGGGTACAAATAGAATATCAATAGTATCTCTAAAGTATGTTAAATTTTGAGACACGACAATGCAACGAGTAAACGCTCGATCGAGTATCACAAACATTGGATTTGAATGACAAAGCCCTCTCGCGGTCCACCGGCTCGTTGGACTAACTTATTGTGTACCCATACCTCCATAACTTTTACCATATAAATATATATGTGTTAACATGTACAGGGGGTTCTAAAAGCACTGGAGGACACTTCTCGGTTATCGTACATTTTTTTATCCCATTTAAACTCGAGAAGTTGATAATTTTCGTGGTCGACGAAGTTGAACGATTAGATCGCTCGCTGTGCTTAAACGATTCGAGATAGAGTAAACTTGCAAGGGACAACATTTATAGAGCAGAAAATTCTCTACAACAAAGTATTGGCAAGATTTTTTCTATGTGCCGTATTTTACGCGTGAGACCAGCTGGAAGAATGACCTTGAGAAATTAGGTCTCGAAAATCAAAAAGAGACTTTTCTGATTAAAATTCCATCTCAAGCTCGAATAAAAAATATCGGCCGTCACATTTGGGACACCCTGTACTATTATATTGCATTTGCCGTCTATCGCAACGTTTTATCCCTTTTTTTTTGTGCCAGTTGTGGCATTCGTCCATGCCCGTAACCTTGAAATAATTATATACGTAAATTACGGGCTCAATAACGCGAATCGTAAAATAGAAGAAAATTGTTGGCCCAAAATCAAGGAAAGACGAAAATATTAGCGAAAAAATTCATAAAAATTGAGAGAAAATAAAATGTTTGCCTTGAAATCCTTCAAGATTTATTGTCCCGGTGGTTAAAAATTTCCCGACATCATTTCGTGGCTTTTTGGAAAGCCGCGGACAAAATTCCACCATTAAGAAGAAAAATCTTTCGCGCGCTCATTATAAATCGCTCATTTTCCAAGGCGCAGGCGCAGAGAAAGGGGAAGTGTGAGGAAAAGGCAATAAAGCAATTAAGAAAGATTATTTGTGGGTCATCTTTTCGGATTGAAAAGGCAAAAAAGACACAAGAAAGGCTACACATTGTGTTGGAAATATAATTTGCTAAGCTTTCAGTGCTACCAGACGAGTCCCTAAGGGTAACGTGAGATTTGCGACGTTATTGATATTCCCGATGAGGAAAGGTGACAAAGGTTACCTGGGGGAAGTTCGAAAACCTCGAGTCCATCGTTGATAATCCTCTCTGCTCCGTTTCTTTTCTTCAGCATTTGCGACGCGTTTTCAATCGGTTTATAACTTCGTTTCTCGAATCCCAAAAATAGTGACACTGTAGCGAAAAATATTCAAGAAAGTCTCTTCGGAGGGGAACTTTCGTCGTTCCAGTCGTAAATATCGCTGACCATTTCCATAGAAACCGAACGTATTGCCAAAATGACGAAAATTTTGAAATGATCCAAAAAATATTTAATTCATCGGGTTCAACAGAATTTCGACGATTTTTAACGAAATTTTATTTGCAGCGTTTTATCCAAACACAAGACGCAGGCACGCGTTTGTAAAACAACACAGGAGCGCCTGAAATTATATCGTTTTGCACGATGTCTACGATGTTATTTAACCTGAAATGTAATAATAATAATAATAATAAATAAATTCATTAACCTGCTACATAATCGGCTGTGCTGCTGATTTATTTTGGTGAAGATAGAGACGTAAACAACGTTAGAATGAAAATTGTATGAAAATAGTTGACACAGATTGGTTAAAATAAGAAAATTGGGTTATTCTGAAATTCTCTCAAGTCAGGAGTCTCGTAATAGATATAAAATGAGAGGATAACTGAAAGGAGTATGTAAGTAAAAAAATTGGATTATGCAAGATTTGTTCGGAGGAGAGCAGCTCGATCGGTTCGCACAGACGTAAGAGGCTTTTACGTAATTCTGCGAGAGAATATATAGAGTCCAGTATATATATTTATTGAGCCATCGCATAAAATATTATGGCAAATCGTAGTGGAGTAATTACGAGGTCCGATTTAATTTCTAGAAGGCTCAAAATAGTCGATGAGCTCTGGAGAGGGTTGCCAGCAGGGAAGAGCTCGTAACCCCCAAACAAACAATGCCAGAATGGATGAGAGCTAGCACCGCGGGGTTTAGTTTAGACACGGAGAAGGCCAAAACAAAGCAGACACATTTATTTGTGTATTTTGGAGGATTCATAACAATTAACCAATTCGATGCTGCGCTTTGAATGTTGAAGCAAACCAAACTGATGGAACCAATTCGCTGGGTTTGGTAATAGTCGAAGGAAAAATCCAACTCCTCTATTTTCGTCATCGTTAAACATACAATGCAGGCTTTAAAATAACTTTAGTAATAGACTTTGATATAAAAATAAATTATCGTTCATTAAAAAATTTGTATTATTCAACTATGAATTAATTTTAAAAGCAGATCCAAAAAGTGCACTGTCGGTCTCCGGGCATTTTTTATAATGACGAATAAATATTATGTCAAAGAAATATTGCGACGATCCAAAAAATACAACAACAACAACAAAAGTATTGAATGGATTAAACGTTCCTCGTTGGACTCAAACGGAATTGATTAATTAATCATACTTTTTAGGAAGCAGGGACAAAAAAACAGTATCGGTGTAAAATTTTAAGATTTATAAGAATTTATTGAAAGAAAAAAAAAAAAATTTAATAAAAAATAGATCGTCAAGGAAACATTTGGAGGCTGACTGGATGAAATATTTTTCGTTGAACTCGAACGATGCAAAGTTCGTCGTGGTCCTCAAATGGCAAGTTGTATGTTTTTTTTTTGAAATCAATGGTTGGTTATATGGGAATTAGTATAAAGCTATTGGGACTCGGACAAAGAGAATTCCTCCGGTTCATTTGAATCTAGGACAATTGTGTATGCGGCCCTAAAAGTACGAGCGTGTAGGACCTGTTGCCCGTGCCGAGATACTATAATGGAAGAATACGTCATAGATAATCATAGCACCAGTCGTAGTCTATAGGAACACAGGGCAATGGGAGCTGCTTCGGTGGTATAGTGCACCAGGGTACAATGTACACCGATCGGTTCCTTCTCACTCTCCCTGCTTTCACTCTTTTCGTGTATACATCGACGTTTACACAGACACATTGAAATAAACACGTGCGTACGTAGCAACGAGACGAGAGTGCGTTTGGGATATCGAGCTCTTGGTCTATAGAGCTTTCAGTTCTGGTAGGAAAAAACGGCAAGCACCCAGGGTGCAGCCTTAAATTTCGTCCAACAAAGCGAGACAGTCCAATTGTCATTGTCCGTGGATCCTCGTTGGTTATTGTTACGCTGCGCAGCAGCACACGCGCTCCTCCGATCATCTAGCAATAGCAAGATAAACCGAACGCCAACCTCTGGTATTTTCTCAAGCCTCGGATTACGTTAAGGGGGTATTGAGATGAGAATGTCCCAAAATTTGAAAAAATATTTCTTCCCAAAATGAAGATAATATGAGAAAATTCGGCAAAATGATCGATTAAAAAATATATATCGTTGGATTCAAGGGTAGCGACGTTCGGCATATCATGTAGATCGTTTCGCATTACTTCTTGGATGATTATTACGGTGATCGAGAGTCAATCGGTGGTTTGTACAGAAAAGTTTCGTACAAAGGCTGCGCACCTTTGCGGGGGTATATATTCTGGATTCGGTGATTTAGCCTTGTACCAGTCTCCAACGCATTTCATTGCTCACTATGCTCATCCCTCGGTGGGTTATATACAAGGGATGAATATATTCGCACAATAGAACGTCCTTATATTCTTATTCCTTTCTCCCCCCTCCCTCGCTTTTCCAACATATATTTTTCTGGCTTTTGGAAGAGGTGTGTGTGTGTGTGTGTGCTCTTGTTACTCAAAGACGTTTGCGCACGTGAAGGTGCCAACGGCTTGGTTCTCGAAAGGCGTAACGAATAGAGAGAGCTCCATTATCGAGACTCCCTGCTTATTGTGGGTCACCAAGCGAGATACACTTTTCAAGGCTACCCACAATAATGTGTGTATGGCACACTAAAAGTATAACAAAGAGGTGAATTTTTTTCTTATTCTGTGTGACGTCTGACGCGATCGTATGAATGCCTGCACTGGCATAATGCGTCGATATGCCATTGGGATTATTTACACGCCATTTGGAGGATTTTCCGTCGGCGTACGCCAACAGCTCAAAAGAGCTCAATATATATGTTGATATTGAATTGCTGGCTCGATGTATATGTATATATATTATTAAATAGTATTAAGAAGCTATAGAGTGCTCTCGCGCTTTCTCTGCGTCCGGAGGCACGCGCTTCAGAAGATTTGAGATTCAGCACGCGGTGGTTCGTATTTTATCCGATAATTATTTTTGGCCCCGCGGGGTTGCTGTTTATTCGACGTTTTTTGCTCCCATTTGTCGAGCGACTCATAGACCTAGAATTTCCTGTGCCCTTATTATGTGATAAGTTGCGCGGGACATCGATCCGGATTCCGTCACGTTTTTTTTTTTTTTTTTTCATTTTTTTTAGCAGTCTTCGGACGTTCTGGATCGCGTTTATCTGCACGAAGATTATTGGGCTTTTGGATTATTGGGAATTTGCAGCAAAAAGGGCTGTGGAAAAATTGGGAGGTCTTGACGAGGCGAGTTCTCCTCTTACAAGCCCAAAGCGTTTGGTTCTCGTACGCGCGTAGGCCCGCGGTTCGGACCACGCACAAAATTATTGGTAGTTTGGCAAGCGCGCATTAGCCGCCGCTATTCGAGAAGGCTCTCGGGTCGCGAGGCGCGAATCCCTTTCTTCCTATTTGCTCGTTTTTCCCGATCGCGTACTCGCTCACTCGCTCGGAGGTTTGCTCGAGCGAGAGCGAGATGGAAAGATCAGTGACGCGAGAGGTGGCCGCGATGACGTCACCGAAGGACGCCCCGCCCCCCTCCAATCCATCCGCAGTTTTCATTGGTCGTGGCAAATGATGGCAGGTCCGCTCGCCAATCGATCCTCCCGCTTGGCTTCGGCAATCCTCGGCAATCGCTACTCGGGAATTTTCGCCGGGAGAGAAGCGCCGCGCTCGGAGGTTCGTGCACGAGCAAAGACTCGTCGAGAGAGCGGGGAGCGCTCGTCAAACGATTGGACGAGTGGTGGGGTGTCCAGTGGAGGGATAACGACGTCGTGGAGTGGCGCGATCGAGCAACGGCGAAGCAGACAAAGTGGGGGGACGCAGGAGCGCGCGCGGGAGAGAGAGAGAGAGAGAGAGAGAGAGAGAGAGAGGGGGGGGGGGAAGGGGTCGCTGGATACTGTGCGACCGCCTCGGCAGGAAGTGAGCCCCGTCGAGGGTACTTCCCCCTCCTTAAAGTAACGCGCTCTCTCACACGGTGGCGCGGTCTCCCTCGCCGTAAACCAAGAGACCGGAGACCCAAAAGCGAAAGCCACAAATGTTCAGACGGTTCCGTTCTTCTGAAGAGAGTGGAGCTACCTTAACATACGGCTCGCTCCCTCGACAAAAAGAATAAACGTGCGCGTACCTCATCTTATTAATTGATGGTTATCCTTCCAACCATCGTTACCATTTAACCGAAGAATCGACATTCTTCTTATTGTTTCATTGCCAATCGCGGTCACCCTAAACAAACTAAAACAAGTGTCGGCCTTTTCATTATCGTGTTGATAGTTATTAACCATATATATGTATATATACAAATATTTATATGAATCGGTGAATAGCTTTGTATATATGCGAGTGAATGGTCGATAAGACGAAACATTAGAGTTTTTCAGAGTCAATAAGCACTGCGTAGCTAGTGATATTCGCGTTGTGGCGTTATTCGCGCGCGGTCATTCAATCGAGTGCGGGTATAAAAAGTAAATAAACTCCGGATCGGTAGATCCTTCCGAACAGTGGATATATACTTTGAGTGTTGGTTCGTTGGAAATAGATAAATAGTCGAATAATATCAGCTCGGCGACTTGAACAGTGTTGTCCTCGTTTATGGATCCTCGTGTCGTTGGGGACTTGACGAGAGCCGTGAAAACTTGAGACATCATTTGGGGTGAGAGGACCAAGGAGCTATATACGATTAAGTGCGACAGTGGCTCGGGTTTTGTTTGCTTCGTAGCTCGTACGGTTTTCATTATAATCGAGAGGGATGAATTAATCGACAGGGAAGGCTAAAGGGAAGCGAATGAATACAAAGTACTCGCGGTTATGATGTTGAGGAGGGAAAAATCTTGTACGATCCTTACCGTTGGGTGAGAATCTCGCGACGTCTTGCATTTCGATACGAGCATTACGGAGCCGCGTGTGCGTGTGTGTATGTTCGCGTGTGTCGGTGCGCGACATTGACACAGACATAGGATCGCCTCGCTCTCGTGCTAATACGTCGGAATTTTCGCGATCTACGAGTTAATATAAAAGGGCGGCAAACTGTTCGGCCACAGGGAGGAAGATATGCTAACGATGGATACGGAGTTGAAAGGCAGCAGCATGCATGGACAAATGCCTCCTCATTCGCATCAAGGAGTTTCGCCGATGGGACATCACGCCGGTGTATCGCCTTACGGTGCTCTCGGCTCGATAGTCCACAGTCCGGCGCTTTCCGGAAGTCCCCCAAGCTCCGGTGGCCTCGGAGGCCTAACTCTGCATCATCATCAGTCAGCCCAACAGCATCATTACGTTTCTATGCAGGCTGTTCAGCAGCAGCAGCAACAACAACAGCAACATCAAACAATGCACGCGTTGGCATCGCAGCAACAGGCTGCTGCGGCGGTTGCACAGCATCACTCCCATCAGCAGCAGCAGCAGCAGCAGCAGCAGCAGCAGCAACAGCAGCAACAACATTCCCAGCAACAACAGGCCCAACAACAACAACAACAACAAGCCCAGCAGCAACATCAGCCACCGAACAACAACAACAATACAAGTAAAAACAACAACATGGACCGGGTGAAAAGGCCAATGAACGCTTTCATGGTATGGTCCAGAGGGCAACGCCGTAAAATGGCACAGGAGAACCCAAAGATGCACAACTCCGAGATATCCAAGAGACTCGGCGCCGAATGGAAACTTCTCAGCGAAACTGAAAAACGGCCGTTCATCGACGAAGCCAAAAGGCTCCGCGCCGTCCACATGAAAGAACATCCCGACTATAAATACCGGCCACGAAGGAAGACAAAGACTCTCCTGAAAAAAGACAAATTCCCACTCGGCGGTGGCGTCGCCGGCGTCGGCGGCATGCTCGGCGTTGATCAACGCCAAGTCTCATCCGCCGGTGGACCCCAACAGCCTCAATTACCTCGCGATGTCTATCAAATGCCCAATGGGTACTTGCCCAACGGCTACATGATGCATGACCCCACCGCCGCCGCTTATCAACAACACGCTTACGGCGGACACATGGGAGCCGCTGCAGCTGCAGCCGCCGCTGCTGGATATCCCCGATACGACATGAGCCATCATATGGGCGGCGGCAGTCCCAGCCCCATCAACAGCTACATGAACGGATACGGCGGATACGGACCAACGACGATACCCGGAGGTTCACCCTCGCCTTATCATCAGGCCCAACCCGGATCTCAAATGTCCAGCCATAGTCCAAGCGGTAGCAGCGTCAAATCCGAACCCACGAGTCCCGCCAGCGGTGGATTACACACACCCACACCTAGCGGCGGATCTTCCGGTGGAAGCGCCGCTGGTGGTACCAGTTCCGCTGGACCTGGATCCACCATCAAGAGGGAATACATGGGACAACAAAACCAACAACCACAGGGTGATCTAAGACAAATGATCTCTATGTACCTCCCTCAAGGAGGCGAACAGGGCGTCGTTCAACATGGAGCTGGAGTTTACTCCCCTGGACCATCACCCGATTCACTCGCCCAACATCATTCTGGCATCCCACAACTCACCCACATGTAAGCATCTTTTTTTTTTTTTCTTCAATCTATTCTTCACACTTTTGATCGACCTTAAGTTTGCATCCTTCAAATGCCTCGAAATTCACATATTTCTTTGCCAAAGTTCGTTTTTTATCTTAAGATTACGATGTCACGATAAACCGATCGGTTTTTGGCCTCGAAAATTTGGCACCTTTCGGAAACTAAATCAAATCCTCAATAAAAATCATCATTTTCTGTTGCATTCCAACGTCGCCAACTGCAGCATCATCAGTGTTTTTTTTCTTTCTTATAATTCATGAAGTTTCCGACTTTGGGGACCAACAAAAAATATTATTTGCATCAATTATTTGTTCAATTTCCAAAATCCATGATAATTTTCGTGCCGATTTTGTTTTTGGATCCTCCGAAAAATTCGTCCTCCTATGCTGCTGTAATATTTCATGGCAATCTTGAAATCTGATCGAAAAATAAGGCAATTTCGTTGCATTTCAACGACGCAAACTTAACCATGATTTTTTCTTCTTGTTTGTTCCGCTTTACCGAACATTCGTACGTTCTTCTTTCTCAATTGTTTGCTATTCTCTTGCGAGATGTTTATTTCCTCTATTTCGTGGTCCAATGAGAACCGAGTCTTTGGCGAGTGTGGTTGTGGTTATTCCTGTGCGTGACGGTAGTTAAAAATCGAGCAGCGATAAACTTGTCTTCCATAGAGCTCTCGCTCGAGCATCCAATTTCGCGACGAGATTTTCGTCATTATCCCGGAAAAAAAAAAAAAAGAAAAAAAAAAAAAAAAATCACTTTCCTTTCTTTTCTCGTTCTCCACTGAACATCTCGTGGTTCCTCTCGCTCGGCTCATTCCCTGGGGTGTTTGGACGTTGAAAAAGTGTATGCGGCGCTCGCAGAGCCCCCGATTAATTTAGTTGCATGGATTTTGTTTCTCTCACGATTGAGCAATGCTACTCGAGTGATAAACCGTTACGATGATGATGATAATTGCGACGATGACGATGATATTTGCAACGTTTCTCAGAGTGTTTACCTCCATTTTCCATTCTTCATCTCTTTGCTTCCTCTCAGCATCTTTCGTTGTACAAGAAAACTCTTCTTTTTTTTTTTTTTTTCTAAATTTATTTATATTTTTTTTTTTTTTGGGAGATTATTATTAAGAGAAATATCTGGCACACTCTCCACGCACACACCAACATAAAAACGTGTTTTTCCTCTTCTGTTTTCTCATATAGATACGGTCGTGCGCGACTCGTATATGCGCCAAAATGAACGTCTCAAAAATCAAAAATCTAACAAACAGATCAAACAATGATTTAAAAAATAACAACAACAAGAAAAGAAAAAAAGAAAAATTAAATCAACCAAAAGCATCAACGAAAAAATCTTATCTAACGATAAACAAAACAATCGACTAACCTCGTAGGATAGCTTAGACGCGGATGGATGGAGCGTCGAGAGGGAGGCGTCTTTTACGGGGAGAGTTCACCGATTGGACCGACGGCTGGCCAGTCTCAAGGCAAAGGGATGAGACAGGGCAAAGGGATAAGAGAATAGTCGGTGACGATGTGAGGGAGTGATCGAGGCAAGCTCCGACGCGACGGAATTTCTCGAGATCGTTTTAAAATCCGAGTTTTCTTTCCGCCGAGATCAAAAAACCATTTAATTAGCAAATTAAATTGCTAAAAATTTCAATATTGCGAAAAAATGAATTTTCGCAAGATCCGAGAGCGCCAAGAATTTCGTAGATTTATATTCTCGAGCTCCGAAACTTGCATTTATCCCAAAATAATTCATCACTTTTCGTCGCAACGTGAAAAATCAAACAATTATTCTCTCTCCGTCATTTCATTCCCGTTTTTCAATAATAACTGACACGCTCATATAGCTCAGCCAGCGTCGAGAAGAGTATGACTCTTGTGATTCGTCGAGCGTCCCCGTGCGCGAGATATCTCCATCATTCTACGTTCCCTTTTTCGAGTAACTACTGTGATAAACCATTCAATTCCGCCCCGAGTGTAAATACGATTCTCCATCAAGGTAACACCGAATGAAGGAGATAAAAATTGAATAAACGAAAGACCCACGATCCATCGAGACAGTGGCTCAAATTATCTCGAGTCTCGCAAGGATTTTTGGCCAAAGTTTCGTTCTAAAGTTTCCTACGAAGCTGCGAGATCGATTGTGAAAAATCGTCCCTGGAGCTCCATATTAATATTATTATTATCATTATTATTGTATAATTGATCATGGTTATTGAATATCACAGCAGTGCTCTTAAAAAACATAATTATTGGGTTTATTATTATTATTATTATTATTAATAGGATTATTCATATTTTTCATCTTTTTTTTTTTCTCCTCCTTTTCTTTCTTTAATTATTATTATTCATCGCCATTATTATATACGTATATACCTTGAAATATTATCAACGTATTATTTGGATGAGGCTGGAAGCTCGCGACGTTCCAATGCAACGAGAAATTCATTTTTTCATTTGATTGAAAATGTTATTTTATTTTTCTCAATTTTTTGAAGACGATTCATTTTTCTGGGAGCAAAAATCGATCGATTTATCGTCAGAATTTAATCTCAATATAAATAACGAGCATTGGAAAAGGAAAAAAATGAAGTTCGTTGCATTCCAACGTCGCAAACTTAAAAATCATTTTTGAAAATGGTAACTCCATTCCCTCCTCGCTCCAACTTTTCACTCGTCCTCGTTAATCTTAGTTTCTCGTTTTCTTTCGATTCTAATGGATTTATAATAGATGAATGTTTATTGAACGTCTCGATTATCGTCATCATCGTTACTCTTACAAAGAGAAATTATAAAATACTTATTAACACGCATCCCCTCGTATTGGAATTAAATGTCGTAAGGGTTATTGTGAAAAGTGGATTTTTAAAAAGGTATTTTATTTTAATGCGATTATGATGATTATTTCTATCCGAATGTTATATTGATTCGTGACTGTGATTCCGTATACAGGGCCTATCGGACAACGTTTTCTTCCTATTATTGTGATTGAGCAACCGCTCCGTACACTCAAGAACGAACTTATGGCGGGAGACTCCAGTCCTTCGAACTTTAGGGAAACGAGCCATAGCGATTATTACGAAAAATAATAATAAAAAAAACAAGCGAGACCAAGAATAAAACATTTTGCACAATTATGACCAACATCGCGGTCGCAAAATTTTACCCAACTGTGACCTCATGACGTCGAAGTTTGCATCGTCGGAATGCAACGAATCGATCCATTTTTCGCCCCGAAACAAAAAAATCGGCAAAAAATTTGGGAAAATTTCAAAAAATCAAATAAATTATCAACATAAATATTTTTCGTTGCATTCCAACGTTGCTAACTTTTTAGCATCACAGTGATTGGCCTCAAACA
Organism: Campopleginae sp. 14b; assembly: GCA_030522525.1. Lineage (NCBI taxonomy): Eukaryota > Metazoa > Arthropoda > Insecta > Hymenoptera > Ichneumonidae > Campopleginae sp. 14b. The sequence goes on from JAPYYS010001239.1 coordinate 33,915, forward strand.
TTAATTGATGAAAAATTCAATCTTGTTTTCTTGCCCGACAAATAAATCGGCTTCTCCGACGTGCATACGAGCCCCATCGATCGCCTATTTTAAGTTTCCAATGTATATGCTCATAAGACCCCCCAAAATACAAATCCACACACACACACACACACACACACACACACACACACACACACACACACACACACACACACACACACAATTGTATATTTAGAGAGGCGAATGAATGATGTACCGTTTGTATGTGAAATAGAAAGAAAAAATGAGGAAAAGTTTTGTGCACGTGGAAAGGACGATGTCTCAATAAAAATGCTTGTGGATACGAGGATAAAAATGGTACGAAATTCACCCACCGATAGGACACGCGCCCACGAGCATACGGGGCTAAATTTACAAACAGAAAAGCAAAAATAAACACGAATACGAACAAAGAGACAGTCCAGGACAGAGAAAAAACGTGTCCTGCCCCACCAAGATCCTTCGATAAGTATTATTAAATCGTATCCTAGACGAAAGACTCGATTAAAGAGTGGAAGAAAACGAGAGACGTACGAAGAGTTAAAAAAAAAAGTGAGGAGGAGAGAGCGAGCCATTAATGGGAATAGGAATTATCGAATTTTCATCATTAAAAACAAATGACAAGTCTCTTGTTTACATTATAATGATTGAAAATCATGCGCTCTGTACAAATTGCTCATTCACGAGCCACGAAATATCTTTGTTTTATTCTTCTTATTTGTTTTAATTATAAAGTTTGCGCGCGATGACCTTTCTCATGTGTAAATATAACAAATATATGTCTAACTCGCTCTCGACACGACTCGAGGTCGTCCATTATCTTCGAATATATATATATATGAAAACGAAAGCAAAACAAAAAAAATATATATATATATATATATATATATATAAATCACATTATATATATAAATTAATTAATTGCATTTCATTTGTTCATTTTTTTCTATCGCCAATACCAAAGATCTACCAAACACTATACTCCTCGTCACTCGATCCTACACCGAACGATCCTTTGAGCCATATCAGGACGCTACGTGCCTTTTTTTTTGCCAATTTTATTTTATTTTCTTCATTTTTTTATTTGCCCATTTTTTCGATTTTCTTTTTTTAATTTTTTACGATTTTTTCTGTCGTTGGGAAAAATGATGAGATGACCTGGTAACCTTCGGCTGCTTACATTCGAGTTAATCATACGCTAGGACTCATTCAATTTGGCTCAAAGGGATCGAAATATTGTTTACATATTTAATACACAAGGCATCCTCGACTCGTACATTCGGTACGTACCACAAACTCGGGGAGATAAAAAAAAAAGCATCAGGTAATTATTGAATAAAAATTTATTTTACTTTCATTGAGTGTCGCAAGTTTATCTTTCATTTTGTTTATCGCTCTCTGGAGAAATCGGTGCGGGAATTACTTGGCGATTTTTTGACGAAATGTTTTTTCCCTCCGACACATTGAAATCGCGTTTCGTTCTTTTGTACACACACAAACACATAACGGTGAAGTTTGCATCGTTGCAATGAAAAATTTCGGCTCATAAGAATAAATAAAAGAAATCATCATTAAAAATCAATATTTTTCGTAGCATTCCAACGTTGCGAACTTCAGCATCATACACAGACGCAGATTCATCGAATCGCCATAAGAAATATTCCAATTTCTTCAAAAAAATCGATTTTTTTCTCGACTTGAAAAGTTTCATCTAATTTAATCGCGAAAAACCACATTTTTTATTTCAACTCCGCCCTTGATTTAATTTTTCGCGTGGTATCGAAAGAAAAAATTATTACATAACTCAATCGAAGGCGAAATGTTGTAATAAATATAAAATAACGGTATGTGAGCTCTCCCCTCCCTCCCCTCTCTCTCTCTCTCTCTCACTCGAGTCTCGAGAGAGCAAAACTCGAATCTCTCAACTACAGGCGCAAAACTCTCGCGGCCCATTAAATTTCGTGCCAATAAATATTCTATCGTTCCGGGGCATAAGCGTTGCCGTTGTTCCACTCAATACCTATATATATCCTCAATATATACAAATATATGTATATAACGATATACATACAACAAGTCATTTCGGTTAAAAGGCTGCTTCGTTCGGGCTGTCTCTCTTTTTCGCTGCTGTCGCTGAATGTACGGGCGGCGCGTGTACCGCACCACGACGAGCTCTTTGCTCTTCGTGTCCCGTTCGTATAAGAATGCAAATTCCCAGCTCGGACGAGACTCGTGAACAGAGAGTGCCACCGCCGCACGTTTGCCACCTTCCTCCTGTGCGTCGCTTAACGTGACTTACATATACATATGCATGTTGACTAAATTTATATTTATGGGAGAATCGCTCTGAATTCGTTTTTCATTTTTTCATTGATAATTTTAACGAAATTTTTGGGTTTTTTTGAGTTGTCGCTAATTAGGGAATGTTCCGAGGGATCGAAGGACCTCAATAATGAAAAAAACGTCCCCTGGGGAAACGATCGATTCGGATTGAGAAATAAAACGAGGAAAAATTAACGAGTTACAAAGTTGCGGCTCTTTTTTATTTTCCCTTTGGGACTCCGTTCGTGTCGAGGAATATATTTAACTTTATGTTGCAAATGTTCCACATTCGGTAGAGATTAAGAAATTCTATTTCGTGGCGACTCGAAGCTTCGAGTTTTATCTTATTTATTTATTTCAATTCGTTGTACTTTCGGGGGCTCCGAATGGAGGCAAAATTTCGTAATAAATTTCAACGGAATTGGGATTACTCGAGAGTTGCAATTATTTTTGAAATTTATTCTTTGTTCTTGGCTGTAGCTCGGTACGGTTTTTTCGATGGACTTTCGAATAGCGTTTCGTGATATTTACACAAGAGTCTGAACGACGCAACCGGAGAGAATCCATGAAATTCGTTCTCGTCTCTCGCGGCACACGCGAGACAAAAAATAAAAAGAGCGAGAGAAAGCTTTAAACTCTTTGCCATGTTATTCAGACATTACACTCGACTCGGAGCGATCCCCATACATCTTACGCTCGTCCATCATAACCCCCCTCCCCCTGCCCCTCTCTCTCTCTCGAGTCCCTTCTCGCTCACAAATATATTCTTCTCCTCTTTTCCCAACTACGATTCTCTACTCAACAACTTCTCGCTAAACGCACTTGTTATGGTTCCTCCTGGCCTGACGTATTACCGACACGTGAGCAGGCAAAAAACAAAACAAAACACAAAATTCAACAAAATTTCACAAATTAGCCATCTCACTTAATGATTTCTCTCAGATCGCCCTATTTATTCATCGAGCTTGCTCATTAACCTGAATCCTCATAAAAAACACTCATTCCGATGCTGCAATCGAAGCCAAAAAGTGCTGATGATTTTTTGCCACCCAGGAGGTTACCATACGTACGACAATATTATAAGAATTTAATCAAATTTCGTAATGATATTTTTTAACATGAAAAAGCATTAAAATAATTCAGCGAATCTTCCGGAGATGAAATTCGAATTCGAGTCATTAATTTGTCAAAGTCCATGGGCCTGGCAATCATTCGCATGATGAATTTCATTCCAACAAGCTTATCTGCACATTGCAGTCCTTTGGAACAGGCAGCTCGTCGTAATCGGAAGGTCGAATTGTGTGTGGGCTGGAATATTTGTGATATTCCAATGTGAGAGAAAGATCGGAAAGCCTCAGGACATCTCGTGACCCTTGACCAAAAGGGATAATATTGCACGAGCAATTAGCAAGAATAAGTTGCGTCCGCACAGGACGATGTACTGCATCGCTCTCTCTCTCTCTCTCTCTCTCTCTCTCTCTCTCTCTCTCTCTCTCTCTCTCTCGGTTGCTGGGATGGCCAGTCAAGCGTAAACTGTTGCTCGCTCTGCGTACGACTGCTCGAGCATCGGAAAAGCCTCAGGCCTTGCTAAACGTAGCAGCAACGTTGGGGCGTACAAATATTTATAGATATGTCTTTGTACGTACCTGTATATTTAGCCGGTTGAGGGAAACTTGGAACTCGAGGTGCGTGCTCGAAACTCTACGAATAAAACTGGGTGTTTGCGGTTGGAAACTTTTCATCGGTTATTTCGCGAGCCCCTCGCGATCTATCCTGCCAAGTTTAAATTTTCCAAGACCTCAAACCTGCGGGATACGAATATTATTTAGTTGCGAAATAAGAGCACAACGTTCTCGGAGCGTTTCGCTTTGCCAGCCCGGAGGAAAAACTAAGGAAAGTCCAAAAGTTTCGTGGCGTATAGATCGCCCGGAAAAATATGAATTGTCCTCGACCTTTCGAGATCCAGGGAAAGTTATCCCTCATTTTACCGCATCCCTTTCGCCTCTTGGGCCCTTTCCATTTTGCGGTTTCAAACAGAGCTCGCCTCCTGCAGAGTTGTCCTCCACTTTTCCATCTATTTTTCACTCGACGCGAGAAAAACATTTTCTCGCACTTTCCCTCCAATTTCTCGTGTTTACGGAGACTCATCTGGTGGTCCAATTGTATTTCTTCGTGCTGTTCCTTTCTCTCAATAATATATTCGCTCGGGCAATAAAACTGGAGCCCCTGAGTTGAAAATTTGTGGACGCACCGCTCGCCGCTTCTTCGTTTCCCATCGCGCCATTGCCGATGGGCCATTCCGTCTTGCGGCAAATACGTAACTCATGTCCTCGATACAAACGCCGTAACTTCCTGCCGCCGACGTTTTGCGGTCACGAACGAGTATCCAAAATAATGAAAAAATACAACTTTTTCGGCGGAATGAAAAATACGCCCTTTCCCATCACGCATCACCCTGCCAGATATCCGGTCCAAGTATTTTCACCATTTTACATGCACCATCTACCAACGTATGCATTCAAACTTATTTAATCCTTCGCCAAACGCGAATTTATCGTTTCAACATTTTTTTCCATTTTTTTCTCCATTTTTCTTGTATTTTTGTGCAGGGCCAACCATATTGGCTAGTCCGCAAGTTTAATTAGACGTCGAGGTTCGCTTTGCAGCTCGTATAACGAACTTCTCTACTGAGCCATATTGCCGAGAGGCTTGTGCAACACCCACTGACCGGCTTTGAATTTTCTCACACACGCACAAAATCCCACAACTCCAAGGAGTTGTAAGTTAACAGATTATTTTTGTTGATTTCGGTTCCGTGGCCAAATTTCGATCAAACTCGAGTTTATAATCACAAGTTTCCAACTTTGCGCACTTTGATCGCGTCTGCAGCCCATACGGTCATAGATGAGAGAATAATGCATAGGAGCTTTTTTGTAGAGCGTAAAATTCTCTAAAAAAATGTTTTCGATCGTATTTTTCTAGCTACGATAGTTTCGTTCTTAAAGATTAAAGAATCATCCGATTAAGCCAGAAAGTTGGTCGAAAATCAGGTTCACTTTCAAGCTGCTTCCACGAGCAAAGTACTGCAGATACAGAAAATATTATGGAGTACTTTTTTTTATGAAATTTTATGCTCTACAAGATTGGTCCTATGCATTTTTGTTGCATCTCCCACGGTTTCGACGCTATGGACACTTTAAGCATCTGACTTATTTTTTTTTTTTTTTTTTTTAATTCGGTCTCGGAATCAAATTCACGATTTCGCAAGACTGGCTCATCTCGTGCCCTTAGTTTTATGCCCGTTTTGCATTCTAGTGCTTGTTTATGAGGGAATATTTATTTTTACCTGTACAGGAAAGTCGTTTGAAGTTTGTGCCGCAGCGCACAACGACGAGCCTATATCACGCCAATCAGTTAACCGAGCGTGCGACTCGACGCTAATGCCTTCTTAATGGGCCACAAGCTCTCCTCCTCCTCCTCCTCCTCCTCCTCCTCCTCCTCCTCTAGCTCGCCCCCTTGTGCTTTTAAACTTGGCGTATTTCTCGGTCGAGTGGAAAAACGTATGGAAAAAACTTGATTCCCGATCAAACGAAATGGTAAATTTTCCATTGAGCTTGCGGAATAAAATCCGCATCGCTCAACCGTTCGCGTCATTATCGATGAAAAACAATGATTATTATTTTTTAACAATCCTCCTCTTTCGCGATTATTATTAAATGCTATAAATTTATTCAGCCAATCAGACGTTTGCCTCTTTCACACTTTGACCTCACTCACATTGTCTCTAATGCTCGATTCGCATGCCCGAGACTCTCAGAACCCCTACGTCTGTTCCCTTTCGACCTCGATTAATTTAACGCGATCTTAATCGCACGATTTGTCTTAATGTCGATTGGCCGACCCTTTTATTACGCCTACCCATTGCGTGATTAGCTCACCTACCCAAAAGATTATAACGCTTCGCCAAAGCCTAGTCCGCAACGTGGAAAAATCCCTATTAATGTTTTTTATATTTTTTCTTTTTTAATTAAATTAAATTAATTCAATTAAAAAATTGAATGATATGAATTGAAAATTCAATTTAAAAATTAAGTCAAAGTTGAAACTTTTTAAATTTATTTTGAAAATTGAATAAAAATAAAAAATTCTATTCATAAATCGAATAAATATGAAAAATTCAATTGAAAGATGAAATAAAAATGAAAAAATTCAAAACTTCACTTGAAAAATGTTTAAACTTAAAAAATTTGTATATTCATATTAATACTAAAGAGTGTGCTCACGAAATAGCGATCCTGCTTAAAATAATCGACGTTTCAATGAATTCTAAACGGATTTATATTGTTGAATTTCGTGACACGTCGAAAAAAAATAGTCAGTAGGTGCTGAATGATCGGGTAAAAAAGATTAATACGTTTTTTTAAAATTATAATTAGAAGTAACTCGTTACTTCTGATCCAGCACTAACGTGGGTGTGAAAAATATTTTTATCTTTAATATGTAATAGATAAGGCCCGATGAAAAAGCGAATGTAACGAGCGGCAGAAAAGCAAATGCTCGATATATTGACGAGAAATAATGATAAAAAATTTCGACTAAAAATTAATAAGTCGAAATTGGGGCTGCGAGTGAATTTTCTATTGACTCGTTCACAAACAAATTGGTCAACTCATTCCTCTTCTCGGCTCTATAACTCCATATTGTTTAAATATATATTATTCGAGTTGGATGTTTGATGCGATTACAGGTGTTTTTGTGCCAGTCTTATCGCATGACGCGCGCTAAAGTGTCGCGCGCATGAGGAAAAAAAAAACCAGAAACACTAAATATCGTTTGCATTTATAAATTAATAGCTCGTAAGTCGAATCAATTTTTTTCCATTAAAATTTTTCTTACAATTAACTTTTTCACTTCATTGCCAACATATAAGCCAATGACACTTCTATGAATACTCTCTAAATGCTATTTCCTACGACACACGTTCGCCGGAGCTGTGCAATGAATGAAAAAAAAAAGACGAAAAAATGCTTTCAAGACTTTTTGTTTGGTCATTCGAATTTATCGCTCCGAGTCCACGGCGGCATGAACTTTGTTCCTACGACCCCTGGAATATTATGTAACTCATTTTTCTCAAAACCATTAATTACAAATATCATTAATAGTGATTTACAAAAAAAAAAAAAAAAAAAAAAAAAAAATCTTGAAAATCGGCGTTTTTTTTTCTTTCAAAAATCGAATTTTCGTTGCCGATAATTAGGGAGCATGTAGAAAACACACGTAACGAGATAGTAACGAGAGTTGGTGAAACATGCGAGCCAGTCTCGCCGGTTATTGAGTTGAAAAAGGTTTTCATTCGGATGAGTGGCGAAAAGATGGAAAAAAATTAATTTTTAAGGAAAAATTGAGGTTGGTGTGTGCTCGGGGGTTGATTCGGCTTTCTATTATTTTAAATTAACGAGACACGAGTGATGGGTTCCCATGGAGGGTGGTGCGGGTATATATTGGATGATAAACAAAGAGAATATAATGCCTCGAGTTGTCGTTAACAATTTCTAACGAATGGAAAGAAACGAATGTTGTTGGTGTGTGTCGTCGAGTGCTCGTCACGTATTCATGGCAATGATAAATCCGCACGGTAATTAAGCGCAACATTGAGAAAAGAAAAAAAAATGGGAGGGGGTGGACGCGCGCGCGATCCCTAACCCTTTCGTCTGCACTCGACGATAATAAACACACTTTATACGTCCGTTATATCCGTTATATGTGTACACTTTGGCTACAGCGTGAAAGCCCCGCTCAAAGCTCTCTCGAGGTTTGCTTAAAAAACGTTAAAAAGACGCGTGCTCTTGGCGCGGTCTGGTGTTCCAGGGGCCAACGGGCCTGGAACAACGAGCCAAAACAATGGATTAAAAAGCAGCCACACATACGCACAGGGAGCAGAGAGAAAGAGATTAGGAAAAAAAAAAGAAAAAGAAAAAAAAGAAAAAAATGGTGACCCTTAAACCCGCGACACTCTCGCGAGCTGTTTTTGTTGCGCTCTCGCCACCTCGCGAGGCTCGTTCCCCTGGATATTTCAATCTCTGGGATAATAGAATCACGGCGCAGCGACCCCTGCAACTCAATAATAAACCCGAATGATTCTTCGATCTTTTTCACTTTTTTCCTCTTGGCCTCTTTTCTCTGATGCGATGCTCTTTCACCTAATTACGTAATCATTACGCAATTATGACGGATGAGACGCACTCGAGGAGACTCTGCCAACGAGCAAACCTCCGCAGACCCATACACCTCTATCCGCCGCCGCCGCCGCCGCCGCCGCCGCCGCCGCCGCCGCCGCCGCCGCCACCGCACTGTTTGTTTGTTCGGCTCTCGGTAATTATACCAATTGCTCGTTAGCATCGCGGATTAACCTTTCGGTATGTGCACTCATGTACAACTATGATGAATCGTCTATGCTCCTCTATAACATAATAGACTCTTTTTCCATCCACACCAATGACTCGTTATATTTTACGTAATATTATCATCGAGTGGACCACCTGCTGCAGCAGCTCGTTTCGCCTCGTCCTTTCCACATCCATAGCAAAAAATTAAAAACCAAAAAATAATCAAACCATTTTTTATTTCGCGACTCAACGGGCTCGAATGATTTATTGCACAAATTAATGCGATATTTATTTATCAACGAAGCTTCGTTGGCTGTTTCGTTATTTTATTCAATCGAGATACAATTTTTTTTAAAATATTATATTTAATTATATTCAATGATTTATTTATTTATTCATTCAATAATTTAATTATTTTACGATTTAATCATTTCATTATTCTATCATTTTTGAATTTTATAACTTGATTTTTCATTTAAATGGAAAATGTTGCAAATTTTTCGTGATTTACTATTTTTTTATTTTTTAACCTCGCGCGAGCCCTTAATTATGAAGATAGATTGAAAGTGCATGGAATCGTATATAATGATCGCATTTGTAGGAAGGAGAATGCAAAGTGAAACTCGGCGAGCACTCGTCGCTCATGCATATAGGATTCCATTGACACCGCCCTCAGTGGAATTGGCCTCTGTACGCGATATCGCGGTGGTTCAGCCGTGTACACGTGACACATACATCGTGTATTATCGTACACATTATAATGCGAGGGTAACAGTTAGCCACTGCGCGGGGGCGTATCGCGAGAGCATTGCGCGCGCTCTCTTGATTCATTCGCTCTCCGCGTATAGAACATTGATCAATTGAGGTGTCACACGGACTCGAGTCCCTCTGCTCTCTTTGTCCAACAACACCGGAGCATCCATATCTATAGGTTAATTAGTATCGAATAATGCTTTTTTGGCATTACGATTATTGATAAACACGGATATTATTTTGCTCAAGTTTGCATCGATGCGACGATGCAACGAAATTCTCATTTATTCCATTTTTCGTCACGAGAATTAAAAAAAAATAGTAATGAAAAAAAAAAAAAAAAAATGAAAAATAAGAAAAAAAAATGGTTTTTCAAGATCCAAAGACAGTATCGATACGAAATTCGTCATATTATTTGGCGCGCATGATTCGGTACGAAAAAAATGGCGGACCCGGAGCGAGTAATAATTGAAATAATTGTCCATCGCGTCGCGGAGACGTTTTGCTCCTCCGCGACAGTCTCGTTGGTGAAATATTTTCTTATTATTTGGGGAGAGCTAGGCTTCGGAATAATGTCCTGCTGGCTTCTCGTGGACTATTTACGGAGTGCATGCATGCGCGAGTTTCGTTGTAAGAGGCCGGGAGCCAAAAAAAGAAAGAAAAAATGGAAAGGAGAAGAAGAAGAAAAAAATGTATAATTTCGCGTAAGGAGTTTCGAGTCCGGAAGCGTCGCTGCTGCTGCTGCTCCGTCTGTGTATGCGACAATAAGAGATGAAAAAAAAAAAAAAAACGAAATACAAGTCTGGCTTGAGGGAAAGTCGTGCCGCGTACTAATTACTTAAAACTCGCAATTAAGTACACACCCCCCGGGGATGGAGAAGATGATGAATAAAAAAAAATAGCAGAGTAGAAAAGTGCGGGAAAGAGCGAGAGAGGAAAGCACCAAGTAGAGAGTTAAATCCGCGCGCTGTAATAAGGGCGAGAGCAACTTTCCGGAAGCGCATTTCGCACTTTCTCTCTCTCTCTCTCTCTCTCTCTCTCTCTCTCTCGCTCGCTCGCTCGCTCCCAGCCTCTTTCTTTTTCTTCATCCCTTCACGGTTTTTCCTTCATTCTGGTGACAACATTTCTCGCTGTAGATCGTTCCTCAAGGCGAGACGCCGTGCGCATCACTCCTCGCAAATTAATTGAGGCGCATCCACCCGCACCCTTGCATCGTCCCACTCTCCCACCGAATCTCTCACTCGCCTTCGCTCTTATTTCCGACTCTCTTTACACAGATACACATACAGCCCCATCAAGAATACGACAAATTTTTGCTCTGTCCTCGCTCCTACACGTCTCGCTGCTTGCAAGTGTCTCCGCTCACTTATACACTTCGTTGAACACCCCCACATTTTACTCCTTCATCCAATCTCAGAATTTCCAGTCTCTTCACGTGCCTGTCTCTCCAGACACTCGCCTCAAATAATAATCATTCAAATAATTATTTAAATTATTCAAAATCTTGAAAATATTCTCGCTCACAGGATTAAGGCAAAAATGGAAGTTTTTTTTTTTTTTTTTTTTTTTTTTTTTTTTTTGTTTTTTTTTTTTTTTTTTTTTTTTTTTTTTTTTTTTTTTTTTTTTTTTTTTTTTTTTTTTTTTTATTTTTAATGAAAAAAAATCATTGCGATGCGACGAAATTCCATTTTTTTTCTTTGCCAAAGCTCGTTATTCATATTCAGACTCAATTGTGACGATAAATCCATCGATTTCCGGCCCCAGATTAATAAATCGCCTCGAAAATTTCGGATTATTTGAAAAAATGAAAAAAAAAACTATCAATAAAAATCGATATTTTTCGACAATGCTGAATGCTGCTTTTTCTTTTTCAAAGCTCAATAATTATATTCAGAATTAATTATGACGATGAATTAATCGGTTTTTGTCCCTGGAAAAAGAATATTAGCTCGAAAAATGTCGAATCATTGAAAATTTTTGAAAAATCAGTATTTTTCGGTGCATTCGCAAAATCGTCTAAAGCTCTTGGCTTTTTTTATTGATCCGAAGAAAGTGAGCACGGGCTCTCGTAAAAAAAAAAGAATTTTCAAATTTTTCATCACTTTTTTCGAAAATGCCTCGTCAAGTCGTGGCTGGCGTATGAAATTCATTGGACAAGTTGTGATGTTGGAGGCTTTAACGTTTTCGGTCTAAATATAGATGGGACCGGTAATGATTCATAAGAATATACATTTATTTTTCTTCGATACGTTTTTTTTTGGGTCCACGCACACGCCGTCGTTGTGGGCTATACAGCAGGCCCCCAGGTATATTTAATAACCAGCTCTACTACCTGTAAGCCTGACGATGACGCGAAGGCCCCCCCGGCAACGCCACAGCGGGCGGAATATTTTAAATCGAATATTTAACACCGATATTTATACTTTTATGTATCCAACATAAATATACACACATTTATACACGAAAGACCCCAATTTTTCGCGTAATACGAGGCGCACTATTCACTTCCGGAAGCCCAACATGGCTATCAATTTTAAAATATCGATTTTATTCAAAATCATCGATTTCACGCCAGCCCCTTAATTCCAGTCTCCGGAATGTTTTTTTTTAATTTTTTTCAATTCTTCAGATCATGGCTGAGAAAAATGATAAAAATATGAGGACCTCTTGGCGCCACAAATCATCAAGAAAAATCTAATTTACGAGCGCGCGACTGACACTCGGCTTAGCTAAAATTGGCTAAAAAAAACGTGAGAGAAAAAGAGGGTGATGAAAAAAAATATATATTGGAAATAATTAGAATAAAATTAAAAAGTGCGATTGACCTTGAGAAGGTCCAATTTCAAATTCAAATTTAATTTTATAATTAAAAAATTGGAAATTTATTTAATTTCAAAATTGAAGGATTCAAAATTAATTCAATTTCGAAATTCATTTACTTTTCAAATTTATTTAATTTTAATCGGCCGAATAATTTGTGGAATTTTCGAAGAATTTTTAATGAGGGGTTTTGCGAATTGTTTTTGGGAAATGTTTCATTTGAATTTGGAGAAACTTGGGTGTGCGCGCGTTTAAATGGGATTTTGTTAATGAGAGAAAAGAATATTCAAAGGATGAATTCTCGTTGTGTGGAGAGAATGAAACTAAAACAGGAGGTGGTTTGAGGCGTGAAAAGACTTTTGAAAAGAGGGACAGATCGAGGATGAAAATAAATATAAAAATGACGAGAAGTGAGAAACGATAATTCGAGCAAATTCGTCATGGCGAAATGGAGCGAGATATTTTTTTTTTGGCAGAGAAGGATGAAGCTGGAGGATGCTATAGAGTAAAAATAAAAGGCGAAGATTATGACGAAGGACGCCCCCCGGAGGCTCCTGGAATCTCAAACTCCTGGTTATCCTAATATGACACGTAGTTTTGGGCGAACGTGACCGCGACCCAGTCTCCCGTTGCTTTTTCCATATTTTAAGGAGGTTTTACGCACACATAGCCAAAAAATTTATTCGGACGGTTTCGCGCCATTTGGCGATGAACGTCGCTCGAGTTTTCGAGAACGATCGACCAGCTTTCCAAAAATCCAAACGTTTGTTCATTCAAAAATCTATAATTTGAGGAAAAAAACAATTTTTTTCATTAATTTTAATTTTTCAATAATTTTTCTCGCTTTTTTTCCGGCGGAGAAAGGATCTAAATAGTAGTAAAATATATTTCCACCTTGAGAGGTGAGTGTGAAAGATGCTTAAAGACCGGGAGGAGGAAAGAGAGAGTCGGGCATATTTTGGCACGTTTACCTGGGCCGGTTGTCCTCGGGGGCAACGGCATGGCTGAATTTTCTCGCTGGTTGTGGGGATACCGGACGAGCAGGATCGTATTTATTAATATTTGATGGCGAGGGGGGAAAGAAATAAGGTAAATAAGAAAAAAGGCTTTGGCGAGCGTAAAACGGGATGTTAATTACACGCTAAATAATCGTTAGCATATTGAGCTCCGAAAATCCATGCGACAATTTTTCAGGCACTCCGGATTATTCCCGAATAAACAAAATCCAATACGATGCAGCAATTGACAGTAAATAAATAAGAAGAATAGACGATCATTCGTGAGAAGGAAAAAGCCTGAAATTCTCTCGATATCTTATGAAATTTATCATCGATCGAACCACGCACCTGAATCTCGGAAAAAAACGTGGTCAATTTTCGAACGGAAATAATGAACGTTGGAGAACGCGGAGCGAGCTTGCCAGCGGGGAGTTTCGTTCGGTTTTCCCATCGCGGTAATAATCCTGGGCCTCGTGCACCCACAAAAAAAAAGAGTTATTCAAAATCTATTAAATTTATTAAGCAGAAAGAAATTTGTGAATTTAAATACCAACCGAATCGACATTTATTTGTTGCAAATAATTTGCTTCATTTAATATATTAATCTTCTGAATTATTCCAAATAAATAGACATTTTATTTCAACGTAATAAATATATCATTTATTTAAAACAATATAGTTATTTGAATAAAATTTCATATTTATGAAAAATGAATTTCGTCTCGTCGAATCAATATTTCTTGGGATTACATTTTTTTTTGTTATTTTTCAATAAATCGTTTATTTTTCTGGGTGTGAAGGGGTAAAGTTGAAGATTTCTTATAAAACAAGACCTCGACGAATGGAGTGTTTTTGGAGAAGCGGTATCTCGGATCGTTGATGCTTCATTATTTCGACGTCGAAAAAAATATATTTACCATTATTAATATTTTGTTTTATTTATTATATATTAGCCTCGCGAGTCCGGCTCCCCTGGAGCGGTTGGATTATTACCCACACTTGGTGCTCCTGTTTTTTCCATTTTTTTTTTTCTTATCTGAGTGAAAAAATACTGCGCGAATCGTGGCATTCCTGGGTGGGGCGCTGAGAGAGAGAGAGGCTTGCTGCTCGGCAGCAGTAAATCACACAGCCAAGCTCGTGGAATAGAGGTGGGTGTCTGCTGGCTGGTTGCAGAAAACCAGACAGGCAACCTCCTCCCTCAACGATATATCTATATGCTCACACACACACACACACACACATATTGAAGAAAAAAGGGCGTAACGACGAGGTTTCGAGAACATTGAGAAAAATCAAATAGAGCCTCGATGGATAAACAAGCTTGCCAGATATTTTGCACTCACGATCGCAGGAGCCAAACGCGATTCAACACACAGTAATGTCTCGCCAGACTCGAAAGAGCTTTTATTGCCGAGTTTTTATTCCTTTATTTCTGTTTTTCTGTCTCTTTGCTCGACCCCCCCTCCCCCGCGTTAATCGTAAATGTGAGTCCTCCACGCTAATAAATTCCTTTTTGCCGAGAGCCCAGCCATTTGGACATTGTCATCGTGTCTGTACGCTCTCTGTCCCAGGGCTCTAGTGATAATTATCGTGGAGACTCGACTCACCGAAGCAAATAAATAATATTAATAAGAAAAATAATTATTGACGCTTCTGGAACGAAATCCTGGCGTCTTGGAGATCCCGAAAACCCCATGAAACCAGGAGAACATCAACAGCCCACCCAAGCTTGCCACCAACTCGCCAATTCTAATTCTCGTGATGGATTTACCTGCTAAATACTATATCTGCCTTTATATCCACGAACCAAGAGCAAACAGCAACGTCCAAAGAGTAGCCAGTCAGTGTAACGCACAATGAGACGAGATTTATGCGAAACCTGAAATTATATGCGGCAAAAGAGAGAGAGAGAGAGAGAGAGTAAAGGCTCGACCGGAAGCCAGGCCGAGAGCTACCGGAACCGGTATTACATATAACTCCCTCGTTATTCTACCAATTCACTTTTTATTCAATTCAACCTTTGCTCGATCTTTAATATTCTTTTGTCAGACTTGTTATCGCTTAAATTATTCAATCTGTTGACGGTGAAATTTTTGTTTTACCCAATCCAATGCCAATGTGTTCGAAATGTCCCAAAACATTGAAAAATCATGTCTAGAAAAAATTTACGGATGTGTGTGGCTATGTTATGGCACTGGAAAATTCAAACGTTCGTAACTCGAGAACGGTTCGAGCTACAGGGCTCCCGTTTTGCACAGATTTTAATCCATACGAGCTCTTCGTTCTCTAATTATTTGCTTACAATCGCTAGAAAAATACGAATTGTACGGCATTTTGAAATTTTTGAAAAAATCGTCTCGACGCTCTGGTCTCCGCAAATTTTCAGATTTATTGCTCATTCTTTTTTTATGGATAGAGTATCGTAATAGGAAGGTTGGTATTAAGTTTGGAGAATATCGGTCGAACCGTTTAATTTTTATGATTTTTCGAATTTTATGAAATTTTGGGATTTTTGAAAAATTGTCCGACCCCATTTATTTTTGCGATTTTTTTAAAAAATACTCTATATAAGTTTGTACGTCCTCTCAACTTTGCAGCAAAGTAATCAAAACTATATAATTTAAAAGCGAAAATATTTAAAAAAATTAATTTTCTTAATTCTACATTTATTTGCTCGTCACGATCGATTTTTCTTCATTTCACCTCAAAGCAGTTGTCATTTTTGGTTCCAAACGTATGCTCGCAGGTATCGATCATTAATATGGGACCGGAATTTCATAAGAACGAGTCAAAGACCCGCAAAGTATTCTCACTCCGAAAAATTTGAGCCTCTCAAGAAAAATAAATAATTCCAAAAGGAAAGAGAACGCTGGGAGACAAAAAAATGCATCGCTTGTTTGGGTTTGTTTGGGTTAGCGTCTCGTTAGCGTTTTCATTATATTTTTCTCGGGTTCCGCGTCTTTTGGTTGATATTATTTGGTCGAAGAAAAAAGAGAGTATTGGAAAGGAGATTCCAGGATCTGGCGTCATAGTCGCAGCGCGAAGAGACGAGGCGACGGTCTCTCATGAATATTCATCAATGCTCGTCATAGTTTTCTTGTTTTATTTTATAATTTAGTCTATTCTCCCGATAATTCGTCACACCGCAATCCCATTTTTGAAAGTTTCCCTTGCATTTTATATCCGTCCGTATTAGCGTACAAACATTTTTCATGTCCTTGTACATACAGACACATAAATATTGCAAATACATAAGAAAAAAAACTTGTTCAAAGCTCGTTGGTTGTCCATAAGTTGACCATGCCGCAGAAACAGCTCCTGAGCCGTTTAGCATTGCGTTTATGCGGCCCCATAAAATAAATCAAAAACGTCGGATCATTACAATGACAATGGAACAGCTAGGCGTATTTTTTTTTTCCTCCATCTTCGGTCCCTATCTGTTGGTCTTGGTGTCAGTGTGCACATTGGTGGGACGATAAACTTTGTGCATCGTTGCATTTTTTGACTCGTGATGAAAAATTGAGAAAAAACAAAAAAAACAAAAAAAAATATTTCAATTTTTTGGGCAAAAAAATTGTGTCCGAAAGATCGATTCAGAGAAATTGTGTCCATTGGCCGATTCGTATGGAGGAGAGAATCGGTTTAAAAAGCTTAATAAAAAAATGAATAATTGGCGAGACAATTATAACAAAGTTGATGATCCTTGAGGCTGAACATTTGCCACGTGCTGTTGCTTCGTTTATTGCACACTCGTGACGAGTATTTATTTCTGTGCTTTTCACCCTGATTACGAGGAATCAGGGGGAGGGATTTTTCCCTGACGTCGTTTTTCCCCTGGAATGATTAATTAGTGAGGCACTTGTCAGGACCTCAGGCATTTTCTTTTTTCCTTTTAAACTTGATTTTATTTTTATTTTTATACTTTTATTATGCAATTCTCATATTTTTCTGTCCTCGAGGGGCTCCACTGCCGATACTCGTTACACACGAGACTCCCCCGAGCGCGGCAATCCTGAAGACCTCGCTAAAGTTACACGAGTGGAGGTTTCAATGACGACGATTGATATTCGCGAATGCGTCCTGAGCACCTGTCGTTTTCCACCTCGTTGACGACCTCCTTTTTATCTTTTTTTTTTTTTCCCTTCATACATAAACTGCCATTTTTCAGTCAACCCTGATTTTTAGCTCTCGAGATGACAATTTTCCAAAGTCAATTAATGGTTGAATAAAATAAATAAAATAAATGAAATGAATAAATATAAAAAAATAAATAAATGCCGATTTATGAAAAAGAATTCATTTTTCACGGCTGGCATTAATTTACCTATATCGGTACAGAACCCGCACAGACTTTGCTTCTTCGTTTGTGGTAAGGAGTCATTTGGCCAAGAAGAAATAAAGAGGGAAAAGTTCTCTGACCGCGGAAGTTGTTAGGGATGATGAAAAAAAAAAAAGCGTACATTTTTGCAAGGACGAGCAAGAACGAGGGAGAGATTTATAGTGCACCATTGTCTCGGGTCTCGATCGTTGGGACATTAACGTTTGGCCCCCGGACCTAATTAACCCACAACCCTTGGTGCTTGTTCTTAAATAATATGTATGAGCGAGCCTAATGACTCGACGGAAATTCCCGAGCTCCGGATCAAGGGGCCAGGAAAAAAAAATTCGGTACATACTTTTTTGAAAAATCTTGCCAATTTTTCGCCTCACTCGCCAAAGAAAACGATCGACAAAGCTCCACAGACTCGTGTGTCCACGTTTTTTTCGGACTTATTTTTCAAGAACCCATTATCACCCGGTCCTCTGGTTTTCGAAAGCTTTCGGAAATATCCCTCCCTCCCACATAAATGACCCAAGTATTACGTGACACACGTTTTATCGAATATGATACGTCTCTTTGGATGAACATGAGTAACGTGACATGAGCTAATGGCTCTCAGAGAGCATCGAACCTTCCCGCTCGAACTTTCATCACCAAAATATATTTTTGCCCAAATTTCACTGATTCATTTACGACAAACCTGTCCTCTTAATCATTTGCAAAAATAAAAAACGTATTTTATTTCGTTAAACAATTTTTTAAATGAATTTTTCAATTTTACATTTTTATTTAATTAATGAATTCTATTAATGAGTTCGCAACGTTGGAATGCAACGAAAAATATCGATTTTTATTAACGATTCATTGTATTTTTCAAAAGAGCCCAATTTTTGAAGCCAATTATTTTTTTTGCGGGCGAAAACCGATCGATTTATCGTCACATTCTAATTTTTTATATGTAACGAAATTTGGCAAAGAAAAAAACGAATTTCGTTGCATCTCGACGATGCAAACGGCTCGGAGGTGTACGATAAACACTGCGCCGAGACACCAGGGAGGGGCAAGATACTCGAACGCGTCCGGTACGACACAGAGGATCAGAGAAAAATGAAGCGATCCTGTTAGAATTCGTCGGGGAAAAGTAAGAGCATAGAGTGCCAGGGAAAGTGAGCTCAAACGATCCTGGGTGTGTGTTGCGACACACCAGGATGTCACACGGGATATCGAGTTGCACACTTTGACCCTCTCCTCGAGGATGCTCTTGAGTATCGTAAGGAAAGAACCTCGGGAGATTCGCTTTTATACTTCGATCGAGAAATTTCCAACAATTTTTCAAATCTCATTAATTTTTCCTTATCTTGTCGAAAATTCGATGATGTTTTCGTGAGTTTGGCAAATGAGTCCTTTATGGAACGTTGTTGTAACGGTCTTAGTACCCGGGGTCAATTTGACCCGAGCCAAAATCGATCCCTGGTGTGCGGAATCCCGATTTTTCTTGAAACGTTCATTACATCGAAACTATCTGGCCGATAATATTAAATCTGGTGGCGTTCGTTTAGTCAGGATTCGTACGATTATTTGTAAAAAAAAAAAAATCGCCAAAAATATGGATTTTTTCGGGAGTAATGAGCTCCCAAAGTGGCCTAAATGGATTTTGCCGGATTTCAGTCCGAAAAAATGCACTTCCGAGGCCAAATAATTCAAAACTTTGAGCTTTCTCAGTTTTTCATGAAATTCGATGAAGAATTGATGAAAACAACATTTTCCGGATACGCGAGAGACGACAATTATTTAATAAATGAAAAAGAAAACAAAGTGAAAACACGTTTTTGTTCTCTATCCGTATTTAAGCAGTCACGTACTATTCTCGGGTTTGCGTTACGTGTGGAAGTTGAAGGCATAAACGTCGATGGACTCGGCGATGCATTTGGTGTCGGTGTGCGGCGCTATCAGGTGTCGCACGCGTCTCTCGGACGTTTTTGAAACGTCACGTGCTCACTTCTGGGTAGTCGGTGGCATGTTTTTCCTTTATTCTTTTCTTTGACAAGTATACGCCTAAGATTTCTCGTCTTGACGCATCGGCGTACACGTCCAATAACTTGCCTTAACATTCTATACATATATACATTTATTTATATGGCGCTTGTTAGCCCGAGCCTTTGCTATCGTTTATAGAAGCTCATTGCGATAATTTATTTATAGATTTCGAGTGGGCACGCGTCTTTCTGTCATCGCGGCTTTGTAACATGCAAATCGATCCACCGAACATCCATCTTTTCGAATTTCAATGTACCTCCGACTGATTGCACTTCCCCACTAAGCGGTCAATGAACCTTTCGCTCACTTTTATAATTACTCGGACGCCTTACTCGACAATAATCAACTGAAAAGATTCATTAAAAATCAGTCAAATATATTTCATTGAAATAAATTTATTCATTTCAATTCGAACCTGATAGACACTCTTCCAAATCATTTTATTCTCTCGATATATTTATTTATATACATTATTTCTTATTTTATTTATTTATCACTTTTTAATGAATTTTTTTTCGGCATGAAGATTTATTGGTGCCTGATGAAAATGATAAAATTCGAGATGATGGAGAAATATGTGGAGAGAAGCGAGAGTGTGTGTACATAGGAAGCGTATGTGTTATGTTTGTCCAAGAGCGGAGATACGGTGGATGCATCTGTGGCTCAAGTGCGCGAGAATAAGAGAGAGGGCAGGCAGGAGGTTAGAGGAAAAAGCAGTGTACAGGAGAGGCTGCTCGAGGGCGTCGTCGGCCACCGTGACCGAATTGAATCTGCCGGTCAACACCGACACCGCGAGAGAGCAACAGGGAGAGAACCGAGAGGTCACGCGGGGGTGTCCTCTCTCCTCTTTGCCTGCTCCCATATGTATATTAAAAGTATACTATCTCTTGAGCAGAAACGAGACCACGCTACCGTGCTTCCCTATCGTCATATGGGCTTTTAATTCTCACCTGCCACATGTGCCCGAAAACCCATAAGTTTATATAGACATTTGCATTATAATCATAGAGCTTACGGGGCTCTTTGGAATTCTGAATTTTCGAAATTATGCCAATTTTTCGGCTTTTTTAAATTATTCACCTGAAAATAAAAGAATTTTTTTTTAAAAATTAGGAAGAAGACTCACGAGAATTTGGATGAAAATTAAATTTTCATTTCTCAATAGGATTTATGATTCTGAAGTTTGCAACTTTGAGCAACCAACGAAAAATCATTTCTCATGAATAATTCATTGAATTTTCGAAATTATGCCAATTTTTTGGGTTTTTATTATTTTTCGGAACACAGAAGAAAATGTTTTTATTGTTTAGACGAAATATTGGTACATAATTACGAGCTCTGGCTGTTCAAGAAAAAACAGAATATCAGTTTTTTATCGAAATTTTATCCAAAGCACGAATTCTTTCCAATCGACGCGATTGAAAAAATGTATATTTTTTATTTAACAAAAAACGAAATATTTAAATGTTACGATTTGATTGATCAATTTAATTGGCTCGTTAATTAGCCAAGTGTGATTAACGTCGATCGGTACACTCGAGACATCATCCCGCAATTCCGATGCAAAATATGTAGCGAAGAAAAATTATCGTACATTGTACGGATTCGATTTTTTTACATACTTTTGTTACGGCCCTTTGCGGTCTCTCTTGTTTCCGCGAGTGGACGAGAGACTCGGGGGGACACGAGGTTCAACATAAATTCAACATACTAAACCTCTCGGTGCATCGTTTTTTTTTTTTTTTCTTCATTTTTTTTCCTCTTACTCGGTCTCTCTTTTATTTTTGCTTCGCTTGCGGTGTATGTCGTCGCCGCTCTCTCTGTGTAACCTAAACTCCTCGGCTCTGTGTCGTATTCGCTGCGAGGGAGAGAAACGAAAGACGGCGAATCGCCGGTTTACGGTCTCGGGTTCGAATTGCTTCGGTGTACCCGCTCTCGTAATAATCTTGCTTGCGTATACGCCACCGTCCGACTTCTTCTTTACTGGCACGTTACATTTATCCGCGAGC
The DNA here is from genome assembly GCA_030522525.1 of Campopleginae sp. 14b. NCBI lineage: Eukaryota > Metazoa > Arthropoda > Insecta > Hymenoptera > Ichneumonidae > Campopleginae sp. 14b. The sequence continues at coordinate 55,582 of JAPYYS010001239.1, forward strand.
AACCGATTCAAACGCAAATCGAACGACAACCAACTCGACGAGCCTCATTTTTATCAAAAATCTCATTGACAACGGAAAAAAAACGAATTTACCGAAAAAAAATATAAAATTTTGATTTTTTTCATGATACCAAATTTTTCGAGCCGATTTATTTTTCTGGGGGTAGAGAGCGATGGGCTTGTCGTCGAAATTAAATCTGAAAATAAATAACGAGCTCTGGCAAAGGATAAAATAATTTCGTTGCACCGTTTTCTCGTTTCCTTCAGTTTCTCCTACGAGTCTCCTACTATTTTAAATCATTTTTATATTTTTCCCTTCAACCCGACGAAGGACAAGGATGAGTCGAGTTTTTTTCATTATTTTTTATTCCATCTCTGGACTCTTAATCGTTAACCAACGAAAAATACGGTTTTCCATTAATTTTTTCTTCAATTTAAAAAAACACGACCATTTTCGTGAAGATTTTTAATTTGGAGGTGAAAAAAAAATCGTTTTATCGTTCCGAGCAAATATTCAATAAGAATCTTAAAATTCTATGAAGAAAAAACAGAATTTCGTCATTTTCCAACGATGCTTAAACGTCACAAAAAGCGATAAATTGAAGAAAAAAAAGCCTAAAAGTTGCAAGTCTTCACAATTTTAAGGAACGTGCGAGCACCGAATATGAATTAAAATGTATCAATTAATCGGATGAATAATGGAGGATATTCGAGAGAATTTGGTGACTAATTTGTCGAAGCGAATAGTGAGAGAAGAAGGAAAGAGGAAAGAGAAAGGGGCGCGGGGCGGAATAGTCTTGCGAGAATATATAATATAATGGCGTGTGCGAGATCGCAGGTTCAACTTGTCCTTCTCGAGTCTTGGAATTCTCAATGAGAAAAGTCTCGGTGGGAGTTTGCTCGTCGAATGCTACACTTATGTCAGCCACGCTAAACTTTAAGTACATTATGTATCCATGTATATAAGCTTAAGTATATAGAATCGCGGATATGTGGAATAAACGTCGAGTTTTCCCATAGAAGTTGGCTTTGCCGATGGATTCCAAAAGCAGAGATCGCTGCTTTCTCTCTCGCTATAAATTCATAAACCCACAACTTTCAAACTGACTCTGTCGTTCTCTGCTATTCGCTCCGATTCTCTTTTGAGAAGTGAGAAGTCGCCTCCCTCGCTTGGTGGGGCTCTCATCCCTTGGAGCCACCCTCCGAGCGGCGCATCCTCTTGCCACCTCGTTCTCGCGCGAGAACAAACTTGCAGCGGTTATAACTTCGAACCCCCATAAATCGACAAACACCCCCCCCCCCCCCCCCCCCCCCCCCCCCCCCCCCACCCCCCCCCCCCCCCCCCCCCCCCCCCCCCCCCCCCCCCCCCCCCCCCCCCCCCCCCCTCCCCCCCCCCCCCCCCCCCCCTCCCCCCCCCCCCCACTATTAATTCTTCCAAATCCTGCTCCGAGTCTCCAACTTGGGGACTCTCGCATCTCCAAAGTAACGTCAACCATCTATCTAAAGATTTATTTCGGAATCATAAAAGGCTTGATTCAGAACAAATTTTTTTTTCCAACAAATATTTATTCATTTTATTATAACGAGCTCTATTTTGAATAAATATAACATTTTATTTAAATAAACATATTGTTTAAATAAATTACGTATTTATTACGTTACAATCAAATTTATATTTATTTTGAATAATTGCAAAGTTTTCTATAATAAATAGATACAAACTAATAATTGTAATAATTGTTAAAAAATCTTTTTTCATGGCACTTTGTGGAATGATGCGTTGAGCTGTTGCCTTAAAAATGCTTGCTCGATCGGATATTTAGAACAGACGAAAAGAAAAACGTCGAATTTAATTCGTTTCGTGTGACGTCATCGTATTTTCTTAACGTGTGTTTTTTTTTAATTCTTAATAAAATTCAAGCGACACCGGGTTAACCACGAATCCACGTTTGAGAACCAATAATTTTTGTATTCATGGTACAATCGTCACGTATTACGCGGCTTCTGGACAAAAGGAGCTTGTTCGGGAGATAACGCGCGCGGAGAGGGAAAAAGATGGGAGAAGGAACGTTGAGAGGAAACGAGTGAAAGGGGCAAGATCGAGAGAGAGAGAGAGAGAGAGAGAGAGGGAGACGTGAGTTGAGAGCTCGATGAAATCCGCTTAATCCAAAGTCTACGTGTGGCCACGTCGACATCGAAGCCGATTAAAAGATTATGCCGCTTGTAATTATCGGCTATCGGTCGAGTATATAAACCCGAGGACGTCTTGGACTCGCGCACGCGACGTTCGCGCGCGCCACCACCGTTTTTTAAAACTTTTTTCCTATGACTCACAAACGATGCTTTTTTTTTTAATACTCATTCGATTAAAATTTAACTTAACGGCCAAGTTCGACGCGGTTGGAAATGATTCCGCGGATAAATCTCCTCGAATCTGGTCGCCCAACAACCAATTGTTGGCGTATTTTCATTACGAATTATTATTTTTCGATCCTCCTCTCGCGACAGGCACTTCTCGCCATTTGTACAAAATTTAATTACATTTTCCTCATTTTTCATGAATTTTTCGAGTTTTTCATTAAAAATGTGAATGGAAGAGGAATTTAGTTTGGTGGAAATGAATTTTCGGTAATAAATTCGTGAAGCTTGGTTCGGATTTAGTGAAGAAACGTTGGCGATATATTCGCCCAAGTATTTCGAGCTATCTCATACATAAAGGTTTTGTGTGTAACAAGAAGAGAATCCAGAGCTTGTAATTTACAAAGGAGGAGAAAATAGGAAACAGAGGAGAGACTGGAGCGAAGAGACGCTCGTCTCTTTCCCGAGAACGCGAGGCGTCTGTGACAGCATGGAAATTACTACTTGACGACGTCGCATATGCTACAGAGATATAACGTATTTCTCTTCTCTCCATTTTCACTTTATACCGTTTCTACAACTATGTCCTCCTCCTGGAGAAAGAGAGAAAGACCGATGAGTCGCTTGTGTTCCGGATGCTTCGTACCTTTATCCCCCTTCCTGCCTCCACTCCCCTTTCCAGTCCCTCTCACCCGCTCCAGTTCTTCTCAGTACCTCTCTCTCGTTCCCTTCAGTTTCTGCTCTTATTACACGAGAGTCTCCTACTATTTTAAATCATTTTTATCTTTTTCCCTTCAACCTTTTTCCTGCTCATCCATTGGATCTCGTTATCCATTCATTTTTACATAATTCCTTCACTCTTTTCGAATTATTTCGCGACGACGTTCCATTCCCAGGACGAAGCACGAGGATGAGTCGAGTTTTTTTTATTTATTTTTTATTCCATCTCTGGACTCTTCATCGTTGACCAACGAAAAATACCATTTTCTATTAATTTTTCCTTCAATTTTAAAAAACACTACCATTTTCGTCAATATTTTCAATTTGGAGGCGAAAAAAAAATCGTTTTATCGTCCCGAGCAAATATTCGATAAGAATCTTGAGATTTGGCCAAGAAAACAAACAAACTAAACTCCGCATTTTCTTCCCCGGGAATGAAGCACGAATAATTATAAACATTTGTATAATTATTAGAAATAATTGAAGTATGGAACTGAGAGAATTGAACGAAAGTCTAGAAATTGAGGTAGAGGATTAAACTTTGTGGACCATAAGGGCTCGTGTGTTGAGATACTGAGCAGAGAAAAAAGGGAGAGGGAGCGTGTAAGGAAGAAAGAGAAGGAAAAAAATGAGAAAAAGAGACGGAGAGAACGGCGGCCGGTTATTCGCGCTACGTTGGACACAAACGCGGGTTGACGTGGTCGCGGCTACCGGATTTCATCCCTGGCTAAACACCACCTCGTGCGAGAGTTCCGAAGCTTTTTTCCCGTCGCCATATAGAAATAGAGAGTCCGCGAGAAATCCTCAGAGCAACAGTAAAACATTTCATAGGCACTAAAATCCATGGCAGTCGTTGTCCTTGAGGAAAACTGTCCATGGAAACGACGTGTCAATTTTTTACAATTTTTCAATATTTTTATAAATAATAATCGAATTATTATTGCAAACATTTATTGGCCAACAACTGTCTTACTTGTTTCTCGAGCTACTGGCGTTTCTTCTCAGTCGCTTAGGGAGCCTGTGGCTATTTGATCTGGTCCACGATAGCCCGAGGGAAACGCAACTCAGCCGGAATATCTCCAGAGGCTGCGTCGACTCTGCAACGCGAACAGACAGAGAAAAAAACTTTAAGAAATAAATGCTGGAGAAATAAAGTCTCTCGAGTGGATTTGAGGCTCCGATCCAATTCCACACATTCATTTTTATATTTCTCCACAGATTCTGGTCCATGAGAAGAGAATTTTATTCTAAATCCTCTTAAAATCAAGAATTTATTAATTTTTTGTAAAAAAAACGTATTTTTCCACACCCCTTTACAAGAAATATCTTTGAATAAAATATTTATTTATTGAATGCCAAGTTTAGTATTAATAAATATTAACATTTTATGTGAAAAAATAATAATTATTTATAATAAATGACATATTTATTACGTTCAAATAAAATTTCCATTCATTTTCATTAATTCACAAGATTTCTATATCAAATAAATCAAATTTTGGCAAAGAAAAAATGAAAATCGTTGCATTCTGACGATGCAAGGTAATCCAAAAAATGGTGATTTTTCGTTAAAAATTGTATCCAGCCCAAGTTTGACTGGTTTAAAAACAGAATTTTCGAGTTATGGTGCGATCAAGATTCCGAGACCGGAAGTAGTCTCCGAGTGGCAAGATAATAATTTCACACGAGATAGTGGGTTAGGAGAAAGCTCGTGTCCATCATATCCATTTGATCTCAATTCGAGATTAATATTGGGTCGATCCCTTGGTCCCTGTTTGTTTCTGGCCCGGTTTTCTTTGGCATGGACCAAAGAGGCTGGATTTAAAGTTTGCTCCACGCGGTGGGTATCCGCGAGAGATCTGTCATTCTCGGTTGATTTCCATACAGGAAGCGCTGTAACAAGAAACCAGTGGGCTTCCCTCTTGGCATATCGATCTATATGGAGCCCCGAGGTCTGTAAATCGAAGAAAAATATTTTCTACACGTTTTAATACGTACGAACCCTCATACATGCGAGAAACTCTCTCTCTGCCAAGGTTGGTGTGTGTGCCCGCCGGTTTGGGGCTTATTATGCCTCGTGTACGATTACCGAGCCACTCCACAGCGATGCAGCATCAGGTACGCAATGCCTGTGCGCGCCCAAATCTCTTGCATCTATATGTCTCGACGTTTCATACGTCTGGAGGGGGGGGGGGGGGGGGGGGGGGTGAAGAAGAAAAAAATATAAAAAAAAAAAAAAAAAAAAAAAAAAAAAAAAAAAAAAAATAACAGATCATCCCCAAAGTTGCAGCGTGTTCTCCTTCTCCCCTAGTCCGGAGGTTCGCTCTGGTAAATAGGCGACAGTACTTTAAGGGGTGCTCACTTCATTTTTTTCAATAAAATCATCGCCCTCGAGCCCGCCAACAAAGAATCCTCACGAAAATTCCATATTTCAACTCTCGAGCAACTCTTTCGTGCGGCTCGTCTTTATGTCTCTGGCTGTAGAGACACTTGGCAACCCTTTGGTCGTGGGATCGAGCCGGAGAGAGTGTCCGCTACTTCGGGACCTTAAATTCGCCAAATTATTAAGGAAACTGGCCCCTCGGGGGTGGTGGATGGAAAATGAGTGTTTAGAGACCGCCCCCGGAAATAAGGGCCAGGGGAAAATGATGCTTCGGGATCTCCGAACGTAAAATCGTGCTCGATCCACGAAAAACCAGTCAATAATTAGAGAAAATGAAGAAACAAAAAAAAAAATCTCGTTCGCAGACCCTTTCCGCGTAATTAATCGAGCCAAAAATGCGGAATAATTGAGCAGAAGGTATTAATCGATTTTTTTGTGCTTCGTGGATTATCGAGCCACTGATGAATTGCTTATTTCGTCAATAAAATGAGAACCCCTGAAGAAAAGGCATAATCCCAGGAGCTGTTTCGGGTACGGGGTGGATCAGGGTGTGGCTGCGAGAAAAAGAGAGTGAGAGTTGGATGAAGTGAGTGACATTGCTCGATGGTAAATATATATAGGCTCTGGCTCGGTTCTTAGCCTTGGCTGGGTTATGGCCCAGGTGCACGCGCGCTCGCCGAGAAAAACAGAGCTACCTGGGGCCTCGGATATACGCTCACATATACAGCACACAGGGGTGCATGCCAACCCTCCCTCTGCCCTCGTCCCCCCTCCGCTGTTCTATCTTGCAATATGTTCTCTGTCCTCGTTCGTCTCTCGATGACGAAGGGCTCTCCAGCGGGGCCCGCAACGATATATACCAGAGACCGCACTCGCGGCAAAGTACCATTTTCCATCACGCTTCTCTTTCTCTCTGACTACCTTTTTTTCTTTTTATTATTTTTTATCCTCGTCCGAAACGAACGCGGTTGTCATTTATTCCATTTATTCTCTCTCGACGCTTAATTATTTAATCAAGCACATCTGGATCAGGCCCCGGCCGCTCGGACCCAGAAAACTTCTTTTTTTTTCTTCTATTTTCAAAATTTATTCCATTTTTTCAATTCTTTTCCTCGATTTCATACTTTTGTGTGTTCCTTCAATTCGAGCTGGAGTCTCCACGTCAATTCAATTGTAAAGTATTCTCTTTTATTTTATCCAATTTTTTTCATCATTTCATTTCTCAATTTTCACAAAAGTATCGAATTTTCTTTCTTCCTCTGTTTCTCTCTCTCTCTCTTTCTTCTTTATATATACCTGAGAGCTCGCCTACCGAGAAGAAAGGTTCGAGGACGAGACAACGAGGCTGCCGGCGAGGATGGACGAGAGGAGATCTCTCTTCTCGGTAAACTCGCGGGCGCCCAACTGTCTACCGATCTCAGCGAAGAAAAAGAATGAAAGGGGAACCGCCGGAGAGAGAGGGGGGGGGGGGGATAAGAGGAAGCGAGATAATTTTTCATGTGCGGCCGAGAGAAAAATTCCACCTCCTCTCTCGTTGATCCAAAACCTTGTTGAGGCCCCAAATAGGAAGAAAAATTTCGAAAATTCTATGAGAAAAAAAATGAAAACCGATTTGAAATATCTTTTCATCATCACTAACCACTGCCCACGTACACCCCGGGTCAATTTGACCCAGTGTGGCTATGACATCGATTGAAAAAAAAAAAAAGGGAAAAAAATGGACAACCTCGAATTTTTCGACTTTCGAGAAACTCCGAGTGTGCCTCATGGGCCTAAATATATATATATATACGAGGCTCCGGACTCGTCGTCGTCGTCGTCATCGTGGCCGCCGAACGTGTAAAGCAATCTGCAATCTGCCACCGGTATTACGAAATTACACACCCGAGGAGTATCCAGCTCATAGGAACATTGAGCATTCTCTCCCTCTGGGAATCTTTGAGTTTTGTTTTCCCTGTTAATATTTGAGGAGAGAAACCGATCGCGAGTAACTCACACATCGCCCCATACGTTGGCTCTTATTTCGGGACTCGGTATGTCTGCGTATTACGAGAGGAACAATTTACACAGGACACGGTGCGTGACTGTTGGACACACACTCGCCTCCACGACCCCGATCACACTTTTACCATAAATACGTGTCACTTTTGTTTGTTTGTTTTTTTTTCATTTCATAGCCACACGCGCTCAATCATTTTTTCGTTTACCAGGAGCATTTTTATTGCTGCGAAAAGTAACGCGGGCTCTTTGGAATTTGACACTTTGATAAAATGTGAAATAATTTCAAATTCAATGATGTTTTTTTTTGTTTTTTTTTCGACGAGATTGAACGCGAAAAATGTTCGAAATGAATTTGGAGAGAGTTTTTGGCTGCCACGTTGGTGGAAAAATTCTCGGGACCATGGGAAAATGGTTTTTTTTTGAAATTTTGGGAATTTGGGTGTTTTGGAGATCGTACAAAGTGAAGCGGGGACTCTCGAGCATCAGAGACTCTGTTCTTTTTCCGTGTTTCGGAAAGTTCGTGGACTTTATACTCGGGAGCAACTCCGCACTGGTAAAACCGTTGCTCGCTGTCTTGTCCGCGCGCGCGGTGCTTGTTCCCACACCGTGGGAAGTTGGTCGCTCCGTAACCAACGCTGTGTGGATTCGTGGGGCCAAAGACGCAAGAGCCGTTGTTCTCAGAAAAAGGATTTCTCTGCCGAATTTTCTGAGCCTCGAATTCCTCCGAAAATTTAAGGTTTCCGCGACTTCCACCGGGTCAATACGACCCGAGCGAATCTCCTGGGTCGCCACGATAATTTTTTCGGCCAAATACCGAAAAAAAAGAAAAAAATAATTTCAATTTTTTCTCCTCGCCCTCGTCAATATTCCGGATCGAAAATCGTACTTTTCCTCGTGGCACCGAAAAATATTTTCAATGCACAATGAAAAATACGGAGAGTCGAAAAATGTCGATCTTTCGTTTCAAAGTTTCGATGAAACATTGAAAAATTATGGAAATTTGTGTGTCGCGTTGAATAAAAATGGAAAAATCGATCGAATGGAATGGCGGCGATGAGAAAAGTCTCGAAGAGTTTCGAGTGGGTCGTGTCCAGAGAAAAGGATCGAGTGAACCAGATCAAGGCGTGTGTGTACGTGCGCGGCACGACAGCAGGGGATGCTGGCTGTGGATGGTCGACGAGCGAAATATCGTGAGAGAAGGCGAGGCTGAGAGAGAGAGAGAGAGAGAGAGAGGCGAGAAAAAAAGGTGAGAGTCCGGCGTAGAAAAGGATGAAGGGTGACCGAGACGTGGAGGAAAATATAACTAATTTATGATAATTTTAAATTCTGGAACGTGCACGCACCGCGCGAGCGCGGAGTGTCGCAGAGAGCCTGGGCACGAAGGACGCGACGTCTGGACGTTATTTTTTTTCATCTTTTCTCTTTTTTTGTCTCCTCCACTTGAGAGAATTTTGTATTATTTTTAGTCCGACGTGCAACGCTAATGGGGCATAAATATTTATCGGTAAAATTCGTTACGAGTCCTGTTGGTCGTCGAGTTTTGTCGTGGCGACAGGACCGAAGTTTCGATGGAAAAAAAAATTGGCTCCGGAGGCTGCGCAGCTCAAAAATCTTGTGGACTCGAAGAAAAAACGAAAAAAAAAAAGGTAAAATGGTTGTTTTGGCATTGCTGGATAGTTCCTCGGTCCCCCAGGACTCGGGGAAATGATCGTAATTTGAAAAATCTTGGCACGTGCGAGCTGGGCGTTAATTCAAAGAGTCTGAGAGTCTCTCGACGCTCTAACGGCCACGCTGAGCAACCTGTCACGGAGGAAGGGGTTGTTTTTGTTATTTCTATGTACAGCAGTGAGCTGACGATTAAAAAGAATTTAACACCTCGCTCGACGAGTTGCTCGAGTGCTCGAGATGCGCGCAAAGCCTCACGCGGGCAAAGGCACAAAAGCAGCAGCGGGCACACAGAGAAAGTGTTACAAAATCCAGGGTGAAAAGTATTTATAAACAAATCGGACAATCGTCAATCATCATTCAAGCGCGCGCGTCACTTTTCGCGTGCGCAGGGGAAGAAGCGAGCTCGTTCTGACAAAGGAATAACTCGCGGCGAGAAAAGAGAAACAGAATTCGGAGGGTAGGCTCGGAACCAGGGTGGGGAAAAGAGAAAAAGTATCTCTGAAATGGAACTCGGCGTGTTTTTCGTTGGCATTCCCATGGCCAGGGTCCCTTAGGCCGAGGGGGAGGGGAGCTGAGACGAAAATTATTGAAATTTGAATAAATTCACCTGTGGGCACGTGATGTAGGGAAAAGTTTGACGCGGGGAAAGGAAAGGGTCGGTGGGAGGGTGAATTTTACTCACGAAGAGACGAGCCAACGTTCCCCGGGGTCATTTTGACCCAGTGTGCTGGATCGAGGCATGCGAGACAATGATAAGAGCGTTCTTCATGTTCCTTTTAACAAGTATACAAGCTCGAGCAGCAGCGTTGAGAGTGAAGAAATTTCTCCGAGATCACGTGTTCGAGAGCGAAGGCGAGAGAGAAGGAAGAAAAATAGCGACGAAGGTTTTCTCTCGCGAGGGGATGAGAGGCTCTTTGTTCGTGGGCCTGTGATTTGCGGCGCTTTGATTCTCTCTGGAGCATGGACCGCCACCGGAAAGCAGCGGCCAAAGACGACGAGCAAGACACAAGACGAGGTCGCTCAAAAAATCGTGAAAAAAAACAAAACTTTGTCGAAGCAGCGCCGCCGGAAAAAGGAAAGGGAAGGATTGCGAAGGCGCGGGGGAACAAGAGTCGAATCATTGGGGATGGAACACACCCCGAAGACCAAGAGGGTGCTTCAAGCTTCTTCTCTCCCGACGGTCCACCCTCGTCTCCGCCCTTTTCCTTCTCCACCTCCTCCTCCTCCTCCTTCTCCCTTGGCTAGACTCTCACTCGTGTTCTCGAGCCTTTATAGATTTATTTCGATAGTCCTCGTCCTCGGGCCGACTCTCTCATCTCCTCTTCTCAATCGATTGCAACCCTCTTCCCGATATATACCACGAGTCGGATGAATCTATCGGAGCAGACGTACGATTTAATAATTAAAAAAAATTTCAATAAAATAAAAAAGCAAAACGTCGTTAAGACAAAATATATGTTTTTATTCATTAATCAACGTCAATCCATTTAATTAATAATCACGCTGCTGAGAGTTTATTAAAGAACGCTGAAAAACAACGAAAGTTTGACAAAAAAAAATTATTACCATTTGATTTTGTTCGTAGAGAAGTTTTCGAAATATTGATTCCATTTTTAAATTGATAAATATTCCATTTTAATATTTACGTATTCATATTATATTATATTTATATATCATATTATTTATTTAAATATTATATGATTAATGTTTAAATAAATAAAAGTATCAATTTACAGTGATTTAATATTCTTAATTGAATTTTTATTTTAAAATTCAATTTTTGGACGAAATTTGTCATTTTTCAATGAAATTTTGATTTATTAATTTAATGTTTAAATTAATTGTATTTGTAATGTCAATTTGAAAATAAAATCGTCCATTTGAAATGAAATATTTCAATAAAATGTTTTGTTTTTCAATTAAATTTGTATATTTTGATTGAATTTTTCAATGAAATTCGAATGTGAGAAAGGGCAAAAAGGGAAATAATAAAATTGGACATTAAACGGTAGGATTTAATGTGAAAAATATGGGGCTGGAGAAAGAAATGAGATTGCGTGCGTGTGTGGAATAATGTTGGTCGCTTGTGCGCTCGTTGAAATCGTTGACGCGGCGTCAGTTTAGCGCTAGGGGTAGTAGAGCCGAGGGCGCGTGAGAGGGAGAGAGAGAGAGAGAGAGGTAAAGTGGAGTATGCGGAGCAGCACGTCAGAGCATACGCGGTTAGCTCAGCTCTATAGATATATGTGGAGGCTCGTAACTGAAATCTCAGCATCCACCCCCCTCTGGAGCGAAAGACTCGTCGGTGCGGGGCAACCCCTCACTGCGGACTCTTCTCTTTTCATCCCCCTGAGCAACTATGACAGAGAAACCGAGAAGTAGCGCGCGCGCGGGGGGAGAGTTACAAGCCCGAAGGTTGCAGCTGCGTGCCCCCGGCCAGGTGTGCCCTCGCTCGGGCACTATTTTTCTCTCTCTCTCTCTCTCTGGGTTCCCTCTCCGTTGCACTCTTTTGCAAGAGCCATATCGGACTTGGTCGTTTTTCGGCAACGTTGCCTCTGCCTGACGCACAAGGGTGGATGCTCTGTCCTCTTTCGGCAGTTCAGGCTCTCCGAGCTGCCCTAAAATTCCCGCAGAGAAAAACGTCCTCTCTCGCCTCTGTACACCGAACCAAGATTCACGCTGCGATATTACGCTCACGCTCTTGAATTTATTATCGCCCCAATTATCCTACACGAAAATTAACGATCTCAGCCTTTATTCGCCAAAAGTTTTTATTTGTCTGGTTCCAATCAAATTTTCATCCATTTTTTCCTTCACTCACTATCGCATCAGCCGTTTTTTTTTTTAATTATTATTCATACACCTCATCGTTTTCCTTGTTAACAACTTCGTTTAATCTCCTGGCGCTGGGTTGGAATCGGTATTTCCGACAATTTTTTATAAATTCATCAACGAGTGGAAAATTATATCGCAAAAAATTGAACAAAAAAAAAAAACAAAGTGGATCTAATTTTATGAGAAAAAATGAGACTTTTCATGAAGAAAATCATTTTTTTTCGTATTTTGGAGTTTTCGTAAAGCAATCGCGTTCTCCATTTCCGTTCTCCTTTGTACGTGAGATTTAGCAGCGTGTAATATCGCAACGCACATCGATGGGAGAGTAAAAATTGGTGTACATGTTGAAAATGGAAGAGAGAATGAGATACGGGGGCAACAGGAGCGTAAAAATAGCGGAAGCGAGTACAGAAACGACGATATCTCGATAAGCGAAGCGTCGAGCGAGTGACGTCGTTATTGCCCTCCATTTCCACTTCCACCTTCGTACTTCCGCTCGTCATCTCACTTGGATATATATTTCATTACCTTTTTTTTTTTCCTCCGTTTTTAACATCGCGTTTCGACGACGAACCGTGCCTAAACACACCCGCGAGCCAAGCCCTCAGCTTGGCGGCCTCTTTTCAAACGATTATTACTTTTTTATCACTCTCTTGGTCACGCTCTCGCCGGCTCTCGTTAATTCGCCCTTCATCGGTTTTCCCAAAATTGCTTCCTCGCAGAATGGACAGGATTTTTCCATTTTTTTTCGGAAAATCTTTCGCCGAATCCGTACATTTTTTTTTTTTCAATATTTTTTTATTATTTTCTTAAGTTTTGGTCATTTTCAATGGAAATTTGCGACGAAAATGGCCGAGGATACATTTTTTTTTTCGTTACTATATTTACGGATTAACGAAATCTATTTTTATCTTATTAATAAAAAATCATTTTTTTTTACTTCCTTCATTATTTTTCCTTAATTTCGTAAATTTCGATGAAAATTTATGATGAAAATGATCGGATAGCGGAGGAATGATTTTATTTTTGGCGCGACGATATTTACGGATGAACGAAATCGGTGTTTATCTCGTCAATACGTAAATAAACATAAATATATTACACGGTAGCTGTCCTGGTGGCAGGAATATGACAGCGCTTGGCTGAGCGTATATCCCATGGACACAGCCAAAACGGAAACGGGCTTTCCCCGGTGTGGAAGAGCGCGGGGGAGGCAGGGAGGAAGGGGGGAGGTTTAAGCCTACCGGAACACCGGAACCGGAAGGGTGCGGAACCTCCGACTCGCACTGATTACCCGCGAGAGTTGCTCGCGATGAAAATCCTGAGTTCTCATCGCGCAATTTGACTATTTACTTGAAAATTCCTAAGCCCATTTCGTTCCAATCAAAAAATTTGATTGATTTTTAATAAGTCTTTTCAGGAAAAACTAAATAATTATAATATTTTTATGCTAAAAAAATATTCATGTTATTTATAATATTTATATAATATTCATTAAAAAATGTTATTCAAGAAATTTTGTTTTTAGCTGGAAAATGCAACGAAATTCATATTTTTCTTAGTCGGAGCTCGTTATTTACATTGAGATGAAATTATGACGAAAAAATTGGTAATAATTTTAAAAATAATAACAAAAAAACACCAAATAGAATGGAATTTTTTTGGTAAAACGTTTTTTTCCCTAGCTCAGCCTCTCGCGCAGACATAAACAGTTAAATAGCGTTTAGGCAAGTTTATTAAGATAAATGAATAATTGGCGGAGGAATGGTGTTGAATAAAAAGTCCTATTTTGATAAATAGGAGGAGGGGGAGAAGGAGAGTACGGGCTTACATGAAATGGCAACGTTTGATAGAGCCGAGTAAATCGGTGTATAGATATTCTCACGAGAATGATTATCCGTGCGAGTTATGTGAGAGTCTGGGGGGAGAGAGGATTTAGTTCCACCTGTAAAACTCGGACATTGTGTGAACGGTGACTAATGATTGGCGGTTTAAACAAAATGCCTCGCGCGCTCCTCTTGCTCGCCGCATTTTTTTCTCTCCTCTCTGCGTCTGTATCTTTTTCCACGTGTGTCTCTCTCTGTGTGTGTGTGTGTATGTGTGTGTGTGTGTGTGTGTGTGTGTGTGTGTGTGTGTGTGTATAAAGATATTGAGAGATGAGGAGGCGAAGAAATTGCCTTGGAACCTACCGCGTTGCTTGCTCGTCTGTGCTTCTTTTGGTGCCCCCACGCAGACCGAATGTAAGGCACAAGGGGCAGCCATTAGGCCAAATGACTCGAGCGTGAACAACTCGTGATTAAAAGGACGATTTGTTATACGCGCTCACATATACAAAGCTTTTTATATATGTCTGCCTATATATATCGAAGGATTTTGTTCGAACGGCGATGCAGAGCACGCATGAGAAAAATCTTGTTGGCAGGTCTAGATCTATCAGTGAAATTCTCGCCCGAGCACGATACATCGCGCAGCACCATTCTCGCGTCCTCGCTACACCGCCCAGTCATAAGATTCATTAAAACTTTATTAAAGTGTATGGTTACTAGACATTTCTTTGAATCCGATACTTATTTATTGAATCCCAAGAAATATTATTATTTTTTCAATAAATGAGATTTATTTTTAATGGATATGAAAAATTTTATTTCAATAAATCAAATTATTTGGAATAAATAATTTTCGTTGGTATTGAAATTTATGAATTCCTTTGAATTTAATAAATCTTACGGATTTTTAATAAATCTTTTAAGTGCAAGAAAATAAATGGGAATACATGAATTTGATTGATTTTTATATATTTTTTTTTTTTAAATTTTTCATTTTTACTTATTTATTTTTTATTTCTAATTATTAATTTTTCATATTTTATTTATTTTGATAAATCATTTTCTGGGTGAATTTTATTCGGAGAAGTCTGAATGAAAAGATTAAAGAATGGGGAATTAGGGTAAAAAAAAGGTTTCTGATCGACGTGACATCGAGTCGCGGTAATCGTGTGCTCGTCGTCGTCGTCTTCGACGTCGACGACGACGTATATAATTCACGTGGCTGTACGCGATTAAACGTGTAATTTTGAGATATATATATGTCCAAGTACCGTGTCCCTCCGAGAGAGAGGGCGTGGGAGGGTAGGTGGAGCAAGAGGCAAACGAAGTCTCTACTAATTACTGTCTTTACAGAGACGACAGCAACGAGTCCAAGTTCCCATAGCCTCGCGACTTTTACTACGACGTAATATACACATATATACGTATGAATATGAAAAATATTCCGGTACGTGGGAGGACATGTATTTACAGTTTGTGTAATAGTCTTGGACGTCCAGCCCTGCCCCTCCACTTTTTACTTATTCTCAATAAATTTAAACTTTAGGCATCACCAGGTGCTGCCGAGATTTCAATTTAAATAAATAAAAAAGTGGGGACACCTCGTTGATTATTATCGTGGGTTCTCGTTTCACCTGCTAACGCGCTTATTCCAACCGAGATTCCCATGGACACTCACCGGGAGTGCTCCTGCCGGAATCTCAGCCCCTTCATGGGCTTCGTATCGTCGATCGAATCCCCCACAACGAAAAACACACACATTTTCTCACGCCAGAAATAAAAATCTCGTTTTGATAAAAGATAATCGAAATTGTTCTTGAAAAAAATGAAAAACAAAAAATGAAGCGCCCATAAGGTTTATTAAAAAGTAATGAAAGAGTATATTTTCAGTAATAATTTCTCTGAATTTAATTAATTTATCTTATTATTTATTGAATCTGGAAAAATATTCTTTTTTTTTTTCAAAAAATGAGGTTTATTTTAAATAAATATGCAATTTCATTTGAATGAATGTGTTTTTTTGAAAAAATGATATATTTATTACGTTCGAATAAAATTTTTATTTGTTTTGAATAATTTCGAAGATTTATTTATCAAATGAATAGATTTATTTCGAACAAATTGGCTCGGTATTTAAATTAATCAATTTCTTTCAATAAAATTTTATTAATTTTTAATGAATCTTTTGACTGAGAGTCCTCAATATTTCTCCGGTGGACAAGTCGAATTTTCTTCCTCATCCCTGCACATTTTGATATTTCGCTTGGACCATGAAACAGCAAGGTTTCTTAAGTTCGTGGTGCTGAAAAAAGAATGGTTTAATTTTCGACGGAGGGCTACAAAGTTTGTGGGGTTGAGAACAAACGAGGTGAGTCAGCGAGATGTGTTCTTGTCACTTTCCACGTGACAAATTATTGGACAAGCACATATCCACGTGTTTGACTCCCACGAGGAAGTAGAAAAGGCGAGAAAAAGCTTGGGTATGAGAAAGAAATGAGAGTAACGTAACGAGGCCCATAGCTCTCCCCCAGGTGATAGTGTCAATAACGATTATTCATTGCGATGATCGACAGTTGGCTGCGGCGAATGGAAAGCAGAGAGGGGGGGATCGAACGAAATTGGGGAAAAAGCAAAAAGGAAAAAAAAAAGGAAACGGTGGATCGTGAGGGAAGAAGGGAAATTAGAGTGACGTTGGCGTATCGAATGCCAATAATTCTTCGAGCTCCCGCTCGGTTCCTCCTTCCCAATTCCATTATTCGATAGATTCATCGCGTATTTTTCTTTCGACGTTCTCAACGAGCTATCGACGCACCGTGCCGATAGTCACGCAGGATATTATGAATAAATAAGCTTCCTGCCCAATCGGACGAATCTTTCCGATACATATTCAACGGCTCAATCAACACTTCCTGACAATTACCCAGCAATTACACAATAAATGAGATTCACAATTTTTCATCGCGAATTGTTCGATTTGTCGATAAATAACGCGACTCGTGGACGATCAGGGGATTCCGGAATAATTTTAATTAGATTCTGGAACTAGCGTGCTGGTCCCACGGGGTCAGAATGACCCCAGCCAAGTTTAAACGCCTAGGACGTTGCAAAAATATTTATTTAAATATTATTTTACATTTATTTATTTGACTTATTAATTTATTTCAATTATTTAAATTTTATTATAATTTTATTGAATAATATAATAATAATATCTTATAATAAATGAAAATAATAGAAAATTAAATTAAACCTAGATATTTGAATTGATATATTTAAAAATTGAAAAAAATAAATATAAATTTTGTATTTAATTAAAATAAACCTCGTTTTTGAAAAGAATAAATATTTCTTATTATTAAATAAATCTTATATGATCGTAGCAAGTGTTTAACTGGCGTTAAATTTGAGGTAACAGATTTGTCGTGAGGAGCATCAGGTGAGTAGTCAAGTGTCCTGGAGGGGCCGGCTATAAGGATAGGGGCGTAAGCTCCTTGTCCTGTCTAATATCCGTTGAGAATCTGCTGTCGCGATGTATTTCTACCTCCCGGAGCTTTCAGCGGGGCTGTACATGTGTTTGATCAAAATTCACGCGAAGCTATTCCCATTACGTTTACGATGCAATCATCGTCAGTGCGGTGCGGAACGTTGCTGGAATCCTGATCCAGCCAAATTCGTATCCCTAAAGCCACCAGGGTGCAAAACCAACAGCTAACCCTATCCGCCCGTCTCTCCTCCTTTCTCCCAACGTGCATTCTCATCCAAATCCACGCCTCTATATACCATCATAAAGGTGAACATATTCCAAACGTGTTGCAGTCCTAGAGCTTGAGCCCCGCGAGCGCGCGAGGGTGGTTACCGTACCCGCTTACCCAAAATCACGTACCCCATGCAAATATATATATATATATATATATACGTGAATATTCATATACATCGATATATATATGTATAAATTCCTGTTCATCGGTATATATATGTACAAGTTCCTATATATCGGTAAATATATGTATAAATTCCTACGTATCGGTATATAAATGTATATTTTCGTATATATCGGTATGTATGTGAATAGGTTGGTATATATGGGAGTATGTGTGTATATATTGGCATTTGGGCGACCCCTCGAATTAGCGTTGAGCAAAAAGGCATTCCCACACACATTATTGTGCTCCGGACAGAGAGTCGAACCGAATGGCTGTTTTGATTACGTCGTACATATACATATATATGTGCGGTGTGTCCTGTGCATATCGCGACTGCGTGGACTCGGTGAATTTTGTGGCAATAGTATGGATGACATGTTGCGTATTTTAGCAAGCAATGCCCGACTCACTGCACGCGAGCAGAGCGAGAGAGAGAAAAGCTGATGCGGGAATAAACGCATGAATGCGTAATGCCTGCGGACACTGATTTTCACCACCCTTCCCCCGCGCACCCTCCGTTCTACCCCTCCATTCTACCTCTCCCCGTACCTCCTCATTTACTCGGCCCGACAGATGGGGTTCTCACGACCAATGCCCCTACCAAACACTCCACGCACTATGTGCACCCCCTACCGCAACTTTTTCTCAACGCCTTATTCCATCCTCCATTCTCATTGCCTACCCCGTCATAATGTCCAAACTCTAATCGCTCAACGATTATGTCAAAACACGCAAACATCGGGGATCAACGATTTTTTGACTTTTCATACTCTTTACTAACCATTTTTACTCAATATTAACGACTGGGAGAAAAATTTGTTTGAAAAATATCAATTTATAGCAAATATTATTTATCCTTATCATTTTGGAGAAGCCGGCAGAGAAATGCAAACGCAATTACCTTTTTTCGAGAACAGAGATCGCCATTATTTTATTATATTTGATCTGGACCATAAAACAATTTTTTTTTCATCATCCAAAAAGTAAGGAGACACAAAAAATTTGGATAATTCGAAAAATTCAATGAATTTTTAAGTGGTAAAGTATTTTTCGGGGAATCTCAACGCTTGCAAACTTTAAAATTATACATTTTATTAATAAATGAACATTTTCTTTTTATCCAAATGATCGTGAAATTTTTGTTACTTTTTTTGTTTCTCTTAATGATTTTATTTTTACGTTAATTTGATTAACGCCATTCGATCGATTCCCATCGGAATTTATTTTCTATTGTCCTCCGTTACGATTCCTCATTGTTTCGTGAGAAACACGTGACGAAATATAGAGTCGCCGATCGAGAGATTTAAGCGGAAAGATTGGCATCCGAATTGGGGTGAGAAAGTCGATGGAGGAAAAAAATACTTTGACAAATTAATGAAATGTTGATTTTTTTTCGTTGTTGCCTGATAAAGCTCTCGATGTTTGATCGTGTTTGCTCACTTCTTTCCAAGTCGTTGATTGATTGTTTTATTTTAACGATTCCAGGTCGGAAAGTGATCGCAAAATGTTGAATCCCGAGACGGGTTGTTATTCGGAATCGGTTCGAGCATGGTGAGTAAAAAAAAAAAAGAAAAAAAAAAAAAAAGAACGAAAATTGAAGAATTTTCAGGGATTTTGAAATTTGCGGTCAGGAGCTGCTCCCGGAGGGAGAAAAATTCGATACGAACAAACGGGGTCAGAGGTCAAGTGATAAAATTGAAAAAATGTCGGTCAGGAACGACTCGCGTCTCGAACTCTCGTTAGAGCTCTCGCTCGTGTATTTTTTATTTATTTTTTTTCTTTTTAACGTTTTTCCAGCTTGACATATTTAATCGACGTGGCACTTGGTCCACGCAAGGTCATTTATGTAGCTCGAGCAACTTGCGAGTTACGTCATTTGCGCACTCATTAACGAGGTTTCTTAATTAGTTGAAAAACTTGACGAGTTTTGGCGCGTCAGGATAATCCCCGGGGTTCGGCATTTCTCTATTGAAATTCCGGAGTTTTCTCAGGGATTCTCAGGGATTTATTAAGAAGTATTTTTTTTTTTCAATTTAAAAATTAAAATTTTCAAATATATTTTTTTTTTTATTTAAAAATAAAAATTGACAATTAAAAAGTAATGAACGAGAATATTTACAAGTAAATTTTTTAAATTCATATCTTATTTATCGAATCCCAAGAAATATTTGTTGTTTTTTTCTTCAAATAAATAATAATTTTATTCAAATAAATAAAATATTTATTCCGTTAAAATAAAATGTCTATTTATTCTCAATTATTGAGAAAATTTGTAAATGGAATAAGAAAAATGTCTGAAAATGCGGTCGTGAAAAAATGGAGTTTTTGGTAAAATGGAAAGACCGGGTCAATTTGACCCCGGGCAAATTTCCGGGTTGAATTGACAAGTAGGCCAGTTGTTGTTTGGGTAGAGTGACAGGAAAAATCACAGGTCCGATAAAACCGAAATGCATTATTAATATTGTTTGTTAGCGCGATAAATATATCGCGTCACGAATATTATTTTCCCCTTGGCTCTGGGCGGTTGACGCTCGCTCTCGCGGAGCTTATTATTCGGTGGGCGTTATTCGTTGAGTGATTTATTTATTTATGAGGCTACGAGGCACGCTCGTAAGTGTTAGATCCTCGTTCCACTCTCGCACCTTTTGCTTCGTGTTGTTTTTTCAACTTGTCTCGTAGAGACGAATAAATTTTGCGGTTATCGGGTATTAGGGAGATAGGCGGCCAAGTAACTCACAAGCAGGAGAGAGCGTTCTAACTGGAGGCGAGAAAAGAGTGTTTATTCGAAATGAGCGGCTCGCCCCAGAGCGAGAAACTAAAACGTGACGTTACGAATAAAAAAGGAGAAGGAAAATAGAGGCTTAATGCGATTAGCACTGTTATCAGATGTCACTTCCACTTGCAGTTCGCGTGATTACTGGCCGGCGTTGT
Source organism: Campopleginae sp. 14b (assembly GCA_030522525.1). Lineage (NCBI taxonomy): Eukaryota > Metazoa > Arthropoda > Insecta > Hymenoptera > Ichneumonidae > Campopleginae sp. 14b. The sequence continues at coordinate 76,223 of JAPYYS010001239.1, forward strand.
TTCCCTCCCCTTTGGCCACTCGTGCAAGGCTTTTTTCTGTGTTTGCTTGGAGGGACGCTGTCCGCTCGTTTGTCATCGCGTGACGCGTTTTCCTGCGCAATCGACGCCCCATTTATTTCCCTTTTTTTCTCATTTTTTTGGCACCAACTATGATTTCTCTTGCGCGTCGGTCTCGGCCTCGCGTAAACTTCAACTAAATATTTCCTCGAGTTTTCGATCGAGAAAATCTAGGAAATATATCGAAGCCTCCCTTACAATAAACTTGGAGGTTCGTCACGCTTCATGAACGCGTGTAATCAAAGTGTAATTGTAATAAAAGCAACTCGGGGGCAGTTTTTCCATCAGGAGAAAGTGCGAGAATGAGGAAAAAGATAGTGAGAGCAAAAGGGATGATTTTAAGAGGCATTATTGGCTAGAAACCATGACCACCCCCTTGTAGGGCTGTCAAAGGGCGGGCAAGTTGCGAGTCGCGTGTAACACGCGACTCGAGACTCCGTTGGCTGTTCCTTTTCCAAACGGATGCCGAAGAACCCGGAGCGCCCTAACTTACGTTAACGACGACGTTAATGCGCGACCAGGACGCGTATTAAGGGAGGAATAGAGCTGCCACATTAGTCGGCTCTGGGGGTTGGCATGCCCAAGAAATTCTCTCTCGTGCACTGCTGAGAGAGCTTGGTGTTAGGCAATCTTAAGGGATAGTTGGCGAGCGGGGCTGTGGCCGAACGCAGATATGGGGATGATTAGATGGCAGACCCCCCAGTGCTCTAAGAAGTCGCCCAAACCTTTTTCTCTGGCTATACATATATGTTATTCCTGAGAGAATAGCCCTCCGGAAAATTCATTCACTCCGAGTCGTTCGTTTACTCCACCGGAAAGCCGGAAGTAGTTAGACAACCCCGTCCTACCAAGGGCTCACATTTCTCTGCGCAATCACAGCCAATTAATTAATCCCCCTCCCCTCGTATTCTCGCTCAATTTAATCTTCACCCTTAAATTATGATGCAATGCTTCCTCCACCTAGAAATAAGATTTATTTGAATAATAATAAAATAGTACGATTCATTTATTTAAATTAAATACTTATTCATTGAATCTCAAGATATATTTATTCGTTTTTAAATAACGAGGCTTATTTTTAATGAATATTTAATTTTATTTAAATAAATAGTTTTTATTCAATGAATTACACATTTATTACGTTCAAATAAAATTTCTATTCATTTTGAATGATTTCAAAGATTTATATATTAAATAAATAAAATTATTTGGAGCAAAACTTTTTTTATTGATTAAAAAAAAATAATTGTGAGAAAAAACGCGAATGTACCGATTCCGAGAGGGAAATACGAAGGAGCTCGAAAAATGCTCGTAATTTCATTCGCCAATGAAACAACGAAACGAGACAAGACGAGAGGAGGGGGGAGGGGAGGAAATGACACCGTGTGTGCCTTGGGGCGAGCGCAGTAGCTCTTGGAACGAACTTGGAACACGAGACAGTAGGCAGACACAGATGTAGATTTGTTTGAACCTGCAAATGTGCGAGTGGACGGGCGCGGTGAGACACCGCGCGTACGAACCGGGTGCCATCCCTTGCGAGTCCCTCGGTTTGTCAAACGACCCTTCGGGTGTCGCTTACAAGACAGCAAATTTGTCTTAGATAAGCAAAACAAGCACTTCACCGGAACCGAGAGCTCGAGACTGAGCGAGACCGAATAAAACAGAGAGAAAAAGCGAAGGACAGAAAGAGGAGGAAAAAAAACGAGACTCCGATTTGGCCAGAGAGCTCCTGCCATTTCTACATCTTCTCTCTTCGCCTCGTCTTCTCCCACTCCTCGTTTTACCACTCTCAATCTCGACGACCGACTCGTAAAACACGAATCCTCTCGATAAACTCGTACAATTTTTCTTTCAACTGAATCCTCGACGAACTTTTAAACTAAACCATATTTTTCGGTTGAATTTATTAATGTTTAAGTTTGCATACGAAATTCTGTTTTTTTTTTTTGTTTTTCCTGCGCAGAGCTCATGATTATTTTATAATTTTTCGTCTGGGCAATGAAATGATTTTCTCTCATGATCCAAAAAGTAATTTCATTCTCATTATTGTTATTAATTTTTATTATTTCATTTTATTATTGTTTTGGTAATTTTATTTATTTTAATTTTAATGATGAATTATCATAATTTCGAAAATTCAATAAATTATCAATGGAAAAAAATGTTCCGTTCAATCTCAACGTTTCAAATTTGAAAATCATTGAAATTTTTATTTGCAATTAATATTTTGGAATCCATTGACCGCCAGGCCCGCCGCGACCTGGTTTTTCCAAATTTTTTCATCATTTGAATTTTCGAGTTGAAACGAGAGATCGAAAACGAGTCGGTTTTTTGAGAAAGTCGATTTTCTCTTTTCCTTTTTTAGATTTTTTGAGCTCATTTTTCAAATGCCATCTTTTTGGTGCGGGATTCCGAAGCATACGGATGATTAACCGGTCCAATTTGTTCGATATTTTTCCTGGGGATCACGAATCGATTCCACGAAACTGCGAACCCGTGCGGTGATTCCTCCGCTCGGAGATAAATGAAGAGAGAGAAAAAGACCGAAGTATATTGCTGCTGGATCGGCAAGAGCAATATCATTCCCTCCAAGACCATCTCCCTCCCTCTCTCTCTCTCTCTCTCTCTCCCTCTCTAGTCGAGGATTAGCATAAATTAGATTTTTATCCTTCCGAGAACGTCCGTCTTCTTATTATTCTTCCTTCCTTTTTACACTTATTTTTAAACTCGCGGAGATACACCCCAAAGTATTTATAGCAGCCATAGTTTTTGCGACGTACGAAAGCGCACTGAATCATCAAGTGGGAATAATAAAAATGGAATCCTTTCGTCCCTCAATCATTTATTTATTTTATTATATTTTTTTTAAATTAAAATATTTATTATAAAATATTTTATTGAAATAAAATTGAAATATTAAATTAATATATATTTATAAATTATAAATATCAATGAAATAAAAGGAATAAAATAAAAATATTATATTCATTAAAAATAAAGCTCGTTATTAGAAAAAAAAAAACATAAATTCGTAAATACACTCTTTGATTACTTTTTGATAAATTTTTTTGATCTTTTTTTTATCGCTTTTTTTTCGAGTCTCGTTCATGGGGCACTGGACCAGAGTCTCGAAGGAGGGATCAAAGGACGCAGTGTTGTATGAATAAAAAAAAAAGTGATTTTCCAGGTTTAATGTTGAGGGATCTGGTAAATAGTTTGACAAATGGCAGTAGCGTTTGTATCGGTGTCGAGGAATCGAGGCCCGCGGAAAAATGAGTTGCGCGATTGGATGATGTTGGGCAAGTGGTAGGCGTTGAAAATCTCAGTGACTGATGACGTCAATGACATCGGCTTTCTTTGAGGATCGATCATAGTCGAAGAAAAAAAAAGATGAAGCATTCGAAGGGAGTTATGAATAATATGTTTCTCTGCGATCCAAACGTCCAAGACTCTCCTCTCTCTCTCTCTCTCTCTCTCTCTCTCTCTTTCCATCTCTCTCAGGACAATAAGATAATATTGCGTGGGTGAAAATCTTTCTTCGTATTAGCGCGCTAATAGAGGTGTCGAGTCCCTTAATGGACATACGCTTCAATATCCAACCTGTCATTTTTTCCCTTTCCCTCTTTTGCTCCCTCTCTCGATCTGTGTCTCTGTATTTTAATACGTACATTCTTATCGATCTGTCGATCAGCGGGGGTCAGTAGAGGTCAGACTCGTCGACACCCTCCTCGAACTTGATTCAACTTAACAATCATCCTTGTCCTGTTTTTCTTTCACCTCCTCCCATAGCTCACCATTTTTTCACAACTCGCCTTGTATTTCTGGCTCGTTGACCTCTCACATTATTCTAACAGAGACCCTTCATTTTTTTCTTCTTCAATCTTATGTAGAAAAATCGTTTGTCAATATCCTTGGGTACACATCGATTTTGAGCCTGGGCTCTTGTTTCCTTGGAACGATGAAAATTTCATTGCGTGATGGGTCAAAAATAAATGAAAGCTCGTTATTTGAAAAAAAAAAAAAAAATTTAATTCAAAGAAATTTATTGTAAATATATTATTTTATTAATTCTCAATAAATCTTTTTGCTAGATTTATTGATAATTCGATCTCTTTTCTAAATAAATTGAAATTTATTTATTAATTGCATAAAAAATAGTGAATTTTGTTCGATTTTCCATTTTTTTTTCATCCCCGGAGCATAAAAATTGTATTAAATAAATAATAATGGAAAATTTGGAAAATGAATATTTGGAAAATGTTGGTCGTGACCGGATCAAGTTCTTATGGGAAAATGCAATTATTTAAATGGATTATCCAAGGTTCCGTGTCGAAGGGTTTCCAGGTAAGATTTTTATTTGCCTCGATGAATAAAATAAGGAATTGAGAGTGGATCGATGACGATTCGATCGGGCCTTCCGATTTTATTTCATTTTGACATTTATTCGTTCGGTTCGGTGGGGATGAACAAGAGGGAAAATAGTTAAGAGTGTGAATCTCTTGTCCTGCTCGTGTGTGCGTACCCTTTCGATGCGTCACTAATCGCTTTACTGTGTACCATCGAAAAAAAGGTTGTTCGTATTATGCAACGCGCGTGGAACGAGATTTTAATAGACAGAACGACGCGCGCACCTTTTGCCCGAGAAACTTGAACGCGAGAGCGAGTCCGTTTTCGCAGGGACCGCGACGAATCGTCATTGCCAATTGAAAAAGGATTATCCCTTGGAAAGCGAGACAGCGGGAGCTCAAAAAATTGAGGATCCGAGACAAGCAGCTCGATTTGCTTTCGCGTGTTGTTTTTTTTTTTTGCAAACGAACTGTTCGCTTTTTTTACAGCTGCTGAAGAAAACCAGCGGACGAGGAAAACAGAAAACTTTTCATTTCACTGTTCACAACATTATCGCAAATTTTAAAAAACATTTTTTTTTTTTTTTATTCTTTTTTCTAACAAAACATTTGTTTTATGGTTTTTTTTAATCGAAACTGAATGACGTTGCAGTTTGCATCGTTGGAATGCAACGAATTTATTTTTCTTTTGGCAGAGTCTGTTATTTTTATTAATAATTTAATTGTGATAATCGAACGAGCGGTTTTTGGCATGAGAAAAATAGATGAGCTCAAAAAATGAGAATTATTTGAAAAATTGAAGAAAATTTGAATGAAAATAAATATTTTTAATAAATGGATGGAAATAAAAAAAAATTAGCACCTCATTGACGTGACGAAACGTTCGGAATAAATCTCATAATTCGAGATAATATTAGTTTGAATGATCCCTTGTGACGATCAAGGACCACCCACGAATACGTCGAGCTCGACGAAGCAATAAAATATTTATACAATATTAGTATATACGAAGGGAGTTTGCTTGGACGCGTGATGGAACGCGTGCCCCCAAGTTGAATCGTTTTTTCTTTCTCCCTCTGTCTCGCAGCCTCTCCTTCTCTTTTTCTCGTTTCATCCCCCAGGAGTTGGAAAGGTCCCCGGTGGTTACACGATGTTTACCCTCCGCAAAAATCCCGATGATTTCCCGCGTGTGCACACCCAGAGAGAAACGACACTCGGGGAATATTCTCCGGGCTCTCCTCGTTCGGGCTTTCCGCGTAAAGCGTTATATGAGACGCCATTAAACTCGAGCCCTCTCATGTTCTTCGTAAATATCTTCCCGTCGCAAACATCCTTCACCCTTCATCATTTTTTCTTCCTCTCGTCTCGGCCATTCCTCGCGTCGACAAACTTCTCCAAAAAATCCTTCGCTTCAAATTTCCATTTTTCCAAAGTCTCGCAATTTCTTTCTCCCATGCAATTTCTCAATTAATCCTCGGGATCGAAAATCAAAATTGAGAAGATGAAATTTATTTTGCAAAAATTTCTTTGAATTTTTTATTTTTTTTCCCAAGAAATATTTATTTTAATAAATATCAAATTTTATTGGAAGAAAAATAAATTTATATTTTAATGAAAATGTTGTTTAAAATGAATTTATTTATTTTCAATCACTTCTTACCATTGCATCGCAATTATTCAATCAATTTCGTGTTTTTTTTTTTTTTTTTTTTTTATTTTAAATTTTTTAGTGGAAAAAAAGTGTTAAATGTAGTTTTTTTGGTTAAGGGATTGGGGGTTTTTTTTTTAAAAGTCAGTCACTTAGTAGCCACACGTGAATGCTTCTTGATTGGCAAACTTTTCGCTCAGTACGATTTTATACGAATATAATTTTTGTTTTGTTTTTTGTTTTTTTTTTTATTATTTATTTGAAAGTTTTGGTGGCGGGCAGTTTGCGTATGGTGTGTTGTAGGATTTGCATGTTTGTGTCAATGCGGAGAGCGTTCGGTAGTCGCAAAGATGCGAGTTGCTCATGGGCAAAGACTTGTTTCCCTCTGTTTATTATTTTTTGTGTTTCTCCCACTCAGTCAACATCAACGCGCAAGAGGGCTGAGTTATGCCGAGGGCTCGGGTTCTTTAAAACTCGCCAATAAATCGCGCCTTTGCTCGTTCGCTCTCTCTCTCTCTCTCTCTCTCTCTCTCTCTCTCTCTCTCTCTCTCTCAGCAGGCATAGGATAATCGTGCGAGGCTCGCGCCTGCTGCTGTGGTCAGCATCGCGACGCGAGGAGGTGCGAATCGACGGCCAGCTCTTACGATCGACTCGACACGCCAACTTAGTCCTTTTTTTTTCTCTCTCGTTCTCTCGCGCCTGCTTCGAGCAGCGTCAACGAGTTTATGTATTTCCGTCAATTTTCGATCATTTTTCGAAGCTCTCCCCGGCTCGAGGCAACACGCCAGACAATCCTTTTTTATTTTCAAGCCCAAAGAATTTTGTTTTTTTTACATTTTTTTGCTCTTTTTTTTCCAATTAGGAAAAAATTTTGTTGGAAATAATAAAAAATTAAAATTAATATGTGACGCGATAATTTGTCCAACATTTCGCCCAACCAACATCCAAATGAACATTCAAACTCGACGAGTGTGTGCGAGTCGGAAAATTAAATGGAACGGCGTGGCGCGTGGTCCACTGCGCGGTTGGATATTGATAAATTGCAACTTCCGCCAATGGAGTTTCGATCGTAATTTCCTGCCGGAGGAGAGTCTCTCCGATAACGTTCGACGAGGCCCAACACACTCTCACATTAGTTGCAGCGCAACTCCACAGGCCACGGACAGGAGGACAGCGCAGACGCCGCGTCGACCAGAGAGCAACGGCGATCGGAAATTGGCCCGATGACATTGATTAAAAGCATTTAACGGAGCTCTAGCCCCCCCGTCACCACAAACAGTCTCCCCTTTCCGTAATTATTCATCGCTCGCGAGATCCACGTGCTCTTTTTTTTATTCTCATGCTAAAAATTACCTTCAAAATACCAAATTTTCCAATTTTTTCATTACCTACCAAATATTAAAAGAGTATATTTACAAATTATTTCTTTTCATTCAATACTTATTTATTCAATCCCAAGAAATTTTTTTTGTTTTTTCAAATAACCAGCTTTTTTTTTAACGAATATAATATTTTATTCAAATAAATATGTTGTTTTAAATAAATCACATATATATCACGTTCCAATAAAATTTCTATTCACTTTGAATTATTCAGAAGATTTATATATTAAATAAATCAAATTATTCGGACCAAATAAATGTCCATTGGGTTGGTATTTAAATAAATACATTTCTTTTCAGTTAAATTAATTTAGTTCATTTATAAACAGGTCCTTTGTTGGGTGGGGATGAGATTTTATTGAAAATTTGGCCCGGAATCTGGGTGGCGACCGGAGAATGGAAACGGGAGAAAAAATCGAACCGAGCTAGAAAACTTTCGGAACGTTTTATTGTTTTTTATTTTTTTTTTGTTTATGCTCAGAGCGACGATGCAGCTCTAGGTCGCGTGCGGTTTTTTGATAACAAGTAAAGCAGCGTACGTCTTCTCGTTTATTGGTATACAGGTCGGGGATTTACACATGTGTATAGTTATATGACATATATGGTGAGGGAGAGAGCTCACCGGCTGGCTAGGCAGCCACTCGAGTAACGGTCGAGTGCCGAGCTAGACCGTCGCGGATCCGACGTTATTTTTTCGATGCTGATGCTGGAAGCGCTCTCTGCCAGTCGGTCGAGTGCCTTTTCCTCCATGTTCCAACTTTTTTTTTCTACTTTTTTACCATTTCGTGTCTTCTTTTTTCATTTTTTTTTTTTTATTTTTCATTTTTTTGCGTTTTCGTCGTGAATAACGCGGCGCAGGCAGAAGCTCAATCGACATTGAGCGTACGGTTCGAAAAATAGAAGGAAAAAGTAGATCGAATGGAAAAAATGGAAAACACGCTGCGGGGGTGCCCTTGATTTTTTTTTTCGTTTTTTTTCGGATCCCTCGCCACACTGGGTCAAATTGACCCGGGCTCGATATTCGACGCACGGCATTGTTTTATCGTGGGGAAACAGAAAAACTTGGTTTTCGTCAGCCAACACGAAAATTAGCCTCCGGGTCAAATTGACCCAGTGTGTATTTGAGCGGAATAATTCAAGATATTTCGGCAACGAAGCGTTAAACAGTCTCGTTTCGACGAAACTTTGAAATCTCGTAATTGGCACACCCAAACACGCTAATTGTTCGCGAAATGTTAAATTTCATAAACACTCGACAGTTCATCGGCTCCCCGAGTTCTCACGACCAATTTTTTTTACACCGCCTTTTTTCTTCCGCAACTTGTGTCGTTTAGCGCAACGAGAAGCAGCGAGAGTGACTCGTGAGTCTCATCGCGAAGACACGAGTGGCGTACGATAATTATCAGACCCCCCCCCCCTCCCTCACTTGCTCGTCATCTTTTT
>JAPYYS010001240.1:0-56765 GCA_030522525.1 Campopleginae sp. 14b
AAAAAAAAAGAAAAATAAAAAAAAAAAAAAAAAAAAAAAAAAAAAAAAAAAAAAAAAAAAAAAAAAAAAAAAAAAAAAAAAAAAAAAAAAAAAAAAAAACAAAAGCAATTGGATAGGAAAAAAAAAAAAATTCTGTCCAAATTCGTAATAAAAGTTCTTTCTTTCGTTTCGTCCTCGACGAGCTCGTCGCTCGTTCGATCGATCGAAACAATTCGAGCTAATTTTCGAATCAGAAATGAAAAAAAAAAAAAAAACTCGTAGTTTTAGATTATCAATATCTTCTCGATTCGTAAAAATAAGGATTTTCAAATATGCGAAGAAAAATTAATCTCGCGACGTAAGGAACGACGTAATTATTGTAGAAAAAGAAAAAAAGAGTTTTCCGCGATCTCTCGTTTCGTTATTTCGAGACATTACTCGTTTCCCCTGTCTCGAAACTAAACACGAACAAACCAAAGTTTCAACAAATATTCTAAAGCAAGAAGACAAAACGTGAGCAACAGAAATGAGAACAAAAAATAAACTAAAAGTGTCTTTTCCCTGTCTCTAATTTTCGTTCGCGCGAAGCAAAAGAAAACGAGTTCGAATAATCTTTTGCACAACTCTCAAAAATATGCCACTCGGACAGTATTATAATAAAACAAACGAATAAAATACGAGAGTAGAAAAAAAAAAATCTCGAACGAGGGGTAGAAAAAAAATTCTTTAAATTAGAAAAAAAAATGAAAAAGAAAAAAATAAATGAACTGCCCCGTAACTTTGAGGCGAATGAAACGATAGATATTTTAGAGGAAAAAACCAGCATTCACCTTAGGCACATTTTTTCTAGTCTAAAATCGATCTTCTTTCTTAAAAAGACGAAAAATTTCAAATAAATTTTTCATTAAACAACAACCAAATAATAAATACACGAAATAATGAATAATCATTTACATCTGACAAATTCTGTGATAATCTTATTGATATGTAAAATTCTACACGATATATGGGCGACGAATGAAAAAAAAAATTAAAAAAAAATATTAATAATAATGCGAATTAAAATGTTTAAGTTGTTTCGTAAATAATTATACCTTGTGATATAAATACACATCTTGTTATATTGCTATCTTTGGCCCACCTGTCATTTTCGCCACGTACACGTCTCACCGACGTGTTTATAGGTGAAAAATAAATGAAAAAAATTCAAATTCATTGAAATAATCCACGAAACTTTTTCCAAACTCTATAATGTGCACAAAATTCTTCAACGTTTTAACATTTTTTCCAAAATCTCGACGAGTGCAATACAATTACACTCGCGTCTGTTGTATTCGATTGTATATTCAAGTACTCGAAAAAACATACGAAAAATAAATAAATCAATTGTTATTAAAAAATGATGAAACAAAATATATATACAAATGATAATAATACGTAATTATGACGACGTAATTTAATAATGTACTTTCAACTTTTCACTTTATGCATACACAATGTTAATTCGTAATAAAAAAAAACAAAAACTTGCTTTTCAAAACCCCCTTAAATTTGTGTCTTTCGTCATTTTCTTCAAGTTTTACACGATTCTTTCTTTTATTCCGTCTTGCAGGTTTTCAATAATCCGTAATAAGAAAAAAAATAAAAATTTATTTTTTCAGAATTTCCTCAAATTTGTGTTTTTTGTTTTTTTGTTTTTTTTTCGAATTTTCTCTTCTAGTCGGGCAGGTTTTTAATAATTAGGACCAGGATTTTTTTCGTTTTTTGACATTTTTTTCAACGATTTATTCAAGAAATGAGCTTAAATATTTTTTCATCCAATATCACGTATGTACATTGCCAATATTGTCTTATTTAAGTATCCATTGGGTTTCGTCATCGTGGAATGAATCGAAAATCCAATAAATTTGGTGTCGCTCAAGAAAAAACGCGTTTTAAACGCACGAGAGTTTTCTCCTTTCCTAAAATTTCCATCATCTCAGCAACGGCCGGTCCTTCCTGAAGAATTTAATTGGATTTTAAGAAATTTATTGGTTTTTTGATGTTCGGACGAAAGTCATGAAAAAAATCTCACCTCCAGTCCACTGAGAATCGATCTCAGACTTTTCATCAATTTGCTAAACTGTAGGCCATTTTTCTTGGCGATTTCGCGTAGGAAACTCGACAGGCTCGCTCTTTCAAAACTTTTCACTTCAGGCAATTCGTCACAGAGCAATTTAATCGTCTCTGGAAAAAAAAAATCCCAAAAAAAAGATAAAAATTTGAGAAAATCGATTTGGATCGAAAAATTGAAAATTTCTCAAGTACCTATGCATTGCTGGTCCTGCTCCACCGACAAATTCGTCGGCACCATCCATAAAAATGCTAAATCAGGAGTGACCAAATCGTCGAGTTTGTTAATACGATTTTGGGCCCATTTCAAAGTGCTAATTATATGAGCTTCGTCCAGCTGTAAGCTGAGGTCGTTTGAGCTGTAAAATAAATGATAACGATGATTATCTAGTGATTTAAAATTTGTTGGGAGTCGTGAAAGGATCGAAGCAAACTTTTACCTAATTGGGAATGTTTCCAACACTAATCTACTGACACGATCCACCAAGAACCTATGATTTTTCTCATTCTCCAACAATTGGCCAAGCTCCAGTTTGTTAAACTCCGAAAGCCTTTCTGGCGCCAATCTCGTCGAGTTGGTATTTATTCGGCTGAGATCAAACTGTCAATAATACGAAGAATTGCCTTATTTTATCAATTAACTTTAATTATTATTTATCTATTCAATTTATTCAATTTTTACAATTGATTTAATTCAATCAATTAATTTTATTGTTTGAATTTATTTCATTTATTCAATTTATTCAATTTTTTCAATTTAATTAATTAAATTTATTTTATCCGTTTTATTTAATTGATCAATTGTTAATAATTAATAAAATAAAATGAAAAAATTATTATTTTTATTTCGACTCAATTGCATGGCTGATAAGATACTTGCCTGTTTGATTAACTCCTCGTAGCTGTAGCATCGGTTCTCGCCACGTTTTCTATTGAATCCGCCGCCCGCGTGAGTGATAAAATTAAGTAAAGCCGATGGAAAAATGCCTTGTTTCCTGTAAGAGTCGACGCGGATGTCGCCTTGGCGTTTGGACAGTTTTGAACCGTCGGCATTGAGAATCAAAGGCAAGTGAGCGAAGAGCGGCGGTTCCCAGCCAAACGCTTTGTATATTTGTATGTGTTTGGGTGTCGATATTTGCCATTCGACGCCTCGTAGAACGTGCGAAATTGTCATGAAATGATCGTCGACTACGCTCGCAAAATGGTAAGTCGGAAATCCGTCCGCCTTCATAATCACCGGATCGCCTTCGTGTTGCGCAGCCGACGAACCTATCTTACCGTACACCAAGTCGTCGAATGGCTCGGGCTCCGACGACAACTGAGACCAAAATTGCCGTCGTTAAAAACTCGATAGACATCTCACTGCAAAAATTCAACATTTTAACGCACCTTGAATCTTACGCAATGATTCACAGAGCCAGACAACTTTTGTCTAATCTCTTCTTTGCGTAAATGTCTGCACCGGTTGTCGTACTTTGGGATTTGGCCACTTTTTATCGCCGCTTGTCTCAACAAACCCAAACGACGCTCCGTGCAGAAACAATAATACGCAGAACCATTTTCTAACAGCTTTTCTAACTGCTCCCTGGAGACACGCAATAAAAAATTTCAGAACATCGTCACTTTTGACGCTTCTTTTATTTTTGCATCTCTCCGTCGATCATCGACGAAGAAAAACAATTTCTTTTTTTGTTTCGGAAGTCTCGCCGCTTACTTATAAATTTCTAGACGTTTAGACTGCACGTAAGGCCCGGCGGGACCTCCCCGCAGGGGATCCTCGTCGGGAATGATCCCCGCCCAGAACAAATCTTCTTGGAGCTTTTCCATCGCTCCCGACTCGATTCTCGTCTGATCGGTGTCTTCGATACGCAAGATAAACGTGCCATTGTTCGCACGTGTGAATAAATAATTATAGAGCGCCGTGCGCAAACCACCCAAATGTAAAAATCCTGAAAATTTATTTCCCTTAACTCTTTGCAATGGTTTTTATTACTTTTATGGAGATTCAAGGGCCTCGTGTTGAAATTTTCCTTGAAAATTCCTATTTTTACGATATTCAAGTTTGCATAGTTAGAATCCAACGAAATTTCAATTTTTCGTAGGTCCTCAACGTTGCAAACTTGACTCTTATATATTTTCAGGGTTTTAGAAGAATTTGCATGGGAAAATCTTTTATTTATGATGATAAAAGGAATTTGGAAAAATAACGTCGAATTACGAAGTTATAAAGAAAATCTAACCTGTAGGACTTGGCGCAAATCGCACGCGAACGGCAGTTTTCTTGTAAAATCTTTTGACAAAAAGCTGCAGAGTCCCAATTTTCAAAATCTCCCTCTGCATTTCGAAATAATTTTGAAAATGCGGTCGGAAACAAGAAAATTCCGGTTTCGGTATGTTTACGAAGAGTTAACCTCACTTTTGGGGAGATTCGCGAGAAAATAACCATGGAAGTGTAAAATTACTGTAAACTGTAAATTATTAAACATTTCAACAAATTGCTTGTTGATTTATTTCACAATAAACTGCGCGTCGACCGAGTTTATTTGCAAAAAATCCAATTGTGCGAGATCGGCTGTGATTTTTCAATTCTATAATTAATTGAATAATTAGCGTTTTCACCCTGCGAATTATTCTGTCGCAATAACTCGTAATTTGTTTAAACGAAAAAATCTAAATTTATCAACGAAAAGTTTAATAACTACATTAATAGATAATAGTCAAAGATCTCATTGAAAAGATTCAAGACTCGAGCACATCCGGACGAATAAAATTCCGGACGAATAAGCCCATGATAAACCGTCGCGTCGGCTCGGTTCGTATCAGGAGCCCAGAACAGTCAAAGAGTTCGCGGCCCGCGCATGCGCGACTCTTCTTTTATCGTGCGCTCCTGATACTCGCTCGCCAGAAACCTCCAATGTGGTGTTGACATTCGTACAAGTAGGGGTGAGAGTCACGCACTATATGCGCATGCTTGTTTATTCCTGTACGCTCCGTACGTTCGCTCGAGAAAAATTTGGTATCGTATCAGGAGCACAAGAGTCTATAAGAATCTCTGAAGAGCTACGTCTCCTGCTCGTAGGGGCGTGGAGGGGGTAAGCCTGCTTAAAACTAATGGTGACTAGCGCCAGGCTAGAAAAATGAGCAGGAGTATCAGGATCCCAGGAGTTTATAGCTGGTCGCTCACTCCGCGCGCATGCGCCGAAAGAAGCGCAGGAGTGGGGGTAAGCGACTTCTTTCTGACTCATACTTTCCTGATACCAGGCGAGATTTTTCAATGCCCAAATTCACCACGTATTGGACGTTTCGAGGACTTCTATGAATATATACTTCGGTGTTCGTCAGTGCACTGTATTCCAGGCATTTTTTCGATCGATTCAAATCAAAATTTAATCAACCTACAAACTCGAGTTTGTTATTCAAAGTTATAAACGTTTTTTGCAGCCGAAAATTATAATTAAAGTTAAAAAATGCGATCTCACTGCTCGCTATTATAGGATTGTTTTGCTTGTATTTCGTCAATGGGCCAGACAATCGTCGTTCGTGACTAACGAGACATTTTTGACGCCTTTTTTTCCTCCCCCTGCATTATACTTGCGTTTTACATTGTCAGGATTTCCATGAGGAAGAAATTCTCCTCCGATTTAGCTGATTTTTTGTTCGCTTGAGGCGAAAAACATATTTTTCATATTCGTCCCTATCGCTTCGTATTATTTGCTATCAGGTAAATCGCTGGAGTTGCAACAATTACTCACGTGACTATTCATCGATAAGAAGATATTTCTTTCGGTATATGTGATTTTCGAGACATTCTTGATTCCTTTTCTACGCCCTCCACATTATATTGCGTTTTAGACCACCAGAATGTTCTTATAAAAGCCATTTTTTTCCAATTTTCGTGTGCCACATCGGCTTGAGCGCCGTTGACGGAATTATCGAGTTTTTGAATATTTTCGTCGAATAATCGTCATTTTTCCGTTCAATTTCCTGGCCGTTCGAAGCGGCCATCAACGACCGACTACATACTAAAGAGCAATGAGACGTACAATCCGATCGGATGTTCGAGAAGCAAAGTTCTCCAGCGAATGCACACGACGTTGAGTTATTATTGTCTCGGAATACTCGAGGTAAGCTATTGGGAATTAATTCGTCATAGGGCAACATGAAAACAACCATTTTATTTTCATGCAGAGGGTCGCTCCAAACTCGCCGAAAAATTTTGTCATATCACCGCCCGCTGTTTCACTCGCCATGGCTCTGCTAATGGCTCCGCGAGCCACACGGGAAATGCCCACGGATGGGAGCACAAGAGTTGTAGAGTTAGCGTTAGCCCAGAGTTGAGCTGACGAGGGTACATGCTTGGCACTGGTCTGGCTTGCTACGACGGCCGTCTTACGTGGAACAGTGGATACGATGCATGTCGTTTGTTTATCTGTCAACAATTGTCATCGTTCTTATGTGCCGAGCACAAGCGTACGCCTTGCTGATCGTGCTACGTAACGAGATCCCGTAGTGAATTTACTGGAACGATAGAAACATTGTGGAGGTTACTGTTCACGAGAATTCTTCTTTGCACACTTACCGACGGAGCTGGCGGTGAGGGCGGTGAGCAGCGACAGAAATATGAATATATATATGACTATAAATCGAACGTCAAAACGTCAGCTGTTTATCAACGTAACCTACATAACCTAAAAAATCTGAGAAATTCCTTTCTGCCTTGTGTATAATGTGTCGAATATATTGAAAATAAAAAAATAGGGAAGCGTGCAAAATGCCGGCAAAACAATATGTAGACCTCGACATAAACAAGCTCTTCGGAGAGCACAGCATCAAAGAAATCGAGCAAATACAACGAGCAATACAGTTGGAAAGTGACAGAAAGAAAATAGAACTGAGAACGTTGGTCGGGTGAGTTAAGCTGCTTATGCTCGGGGTAACGAGGGTCGCACAGTGTTTTTCCCACGTAATTAATTCATAAATAATACGAGAAACATATTTTACTTTTAATTCTCGTTTTTCCGGATATATCCAGAGAACGTTATCGTGATTTGATCCAAGCAGCAGACACCATTGCCGAAATGAGAGAAACGTCAAAAAACGTTATTTCTCGAATATCCGAAATCGAAGAAACTTTTCGTGATTTAAAGCAAAAATATTTGATCGGCTTCAAAATTGACAGTTCGGATAATTCCGGGCTCAGGTAATGAACCTCCCGTCAAAATTCTGTCATCAATTTACAGAAAAAATTCAATGACCTGAAAAATCATTCAAATTCGTTTGTAGAGACTCGCAAAATGTTTCCGACTCGGTCGTCATGCAGATTAAAATACTGATGGACATTCCGGAGCATATCTGGTCGGCTATTGACGACAGAGACTTGCTCTTTGCCTCGCAGCTGTTTATTCTCGCTCAGCATGTCAATTACAGTTTGACTTTTGAGATCGGCCAATCGATCCTCGCTAACAAATATCCCATCGTCGCCAAACAATGGAGCGTCATTAGCCACTTCAGGAACGTCATCTTTGACCGTTGCAACGAAACTTTACGGGCTCTAGACTTGTCTGCTGAGGTAAATCATAACGAGACGATTAACCGAGCGAATCGAACCGTCAATTCCTTTTTTGGCATGGCCCTGTCAACTTGACGGGACAAAAGCGTCAATTTTTTTTTTCCATTGACTTTCAGGTCGCGGCAAACTGCTTGGCGGCTCTGGTCCTTCTGGATGGAACATCGTCCAAAGATTTGCTCGAAAAATTAATAAATCTCAGGAGCCAAGCCATCGAGTCGATCATCAAAGATGAAAGTCCGCATAGCGTCCGTCACAGAGTCAAATTGAGTGTAAAATTATTGAGCGACACTGTGATTCTCATTCATTCGTGTTTCATCAGTAAGAATTTTTTTTTGTTCATTCATTTTCGCTGAAAAAATGAAATTTGGGCGGAAAAATTGAGAAAATGAGAAAAATTGAATTTTTTTTTGCAGAAATGGCAGAGCACGGTCAAGGCCTCGTTTCCGAGAACGTGAAGAAACTGCGGAATGTAAAAGCCTCGGAAATGTTGTACAATCTCGACCTTGACAACGATTTATTGGAGAAATTTTTGCCGAGCGTGACAAAAAATCATAAACCATTTTCCAAGGAAGATTTCGTAAACGTGGATCGTAAAGAAATGGGAAAAATATTAGAGGCTTGGTTGTCGTGGATGGAAAAATTGGGAAAAAGCGAAATTTCACGTTTGCTTAATTTGGTAACGTCGATTCGTGGCATTTTTAATATTCGAGAAGAGAGTCTGGGCCTCAAGGGTCTGGAAAACTGGAACGAAATTAGCGAGGAGTTGGGGCTGTCGAGAAAAAACTTTTGGGCGGTTTATTATCAGCCGATTCTGACGAATCGGGTGAAAGAAATCATTTCGGAAAAGTGGCGAGAGTCGATGGAGTCTTTGAGGTCAAAATTGGGCCAATATCTGGACGAAGTCTCACGGTCCAAGTGCGAATTTCCTGAGAACGACTTAAGGTGGTGGGTCTGGAAAGATTCGAGTTGCGACATTCCGCAAAAATTGGGTAAAAATAATGAAAACAAGAAAAAATCGTTGCTCATGAAATCTCGTGGTTTCTCGCCCAATATGGTGGAGATCTGTGAGCATTTTGATCGGAGCTTGGAGCCGCTGCTCCGAGACCTCGAGCAGTATTTGTACGAGTCAGAAAAGTCAACGAAATCGAAAGAAAATATATTTTCCATGAATTTATCAGCGAACTTCGATAAATTTGGGGACCGCTCGGAAATTCAAGAAAATTTACAACAGACGAGCACGAGGATGATCGACGAGCTCGTCCACTATTTCGACAAATATATTTTGACGAAAAACCCGAAATTTGGAAAATTCGAGATCAACGTTATCGTCGCGAGCAGATTTTTCCAAGCGATAATCAGCCTCAGCCCAAACCTCAACAAATGTTTCACGCTTTCGAAAATTCCTGGCCTCGTCACGAGCAATATTAAATGGCTAAATATTTGCGACCGTGCTCGAGACGAGAGTTCACGATTTTGGTCCATTTATGCCAATTTTTTCGACCAATTTGTCCGCGACAATCGTCTCAACCTTCTCCGACGCTCCACCGACGATCGCTTCCAAATATTGTCAATAGTTTCCGAATGGGAACGCGTCGTCATCGAGGAAGAAGCCGAAGAAGGAAAATCCATCAAATCTGAAATTCTTGTCCCTTATCAAGCTTCCGTCAATTTGCAACTATTTCTCGCTGCCGTTTCACGCGATTTGAACAAAATCGTTCCCCACACTTTGCCCAAGTAAGACCAAATTTTCTCAATCTTTATCATTTTTTTCATTATTTCTTAATTCATGCATTTTTTTAAATCAATTTTGAATGATTTATCAATTGATTATTAATTTTTTTCTTACTTTTTCAAAATTATTCATTATTTTATCATTTATTAATTTTCTTATTTATTTCAAATTTTCCGGTCCAATTTTCCATGAATCGTCGTTCTTCCATGTCCTTTTTTTCTTTAGGAAAGTCCTCAACGAAATAATCGACAACGTGGCCGTCCCATTATTCGACTATTACGACGAGACCGCTAAAGATTCAAATCTCAGACAGAAACAAGCTTTCCAAGTATTATTCGACATCAAGTACGTGACGCTGCTGATGGTGCCACGTGAGAATAAAAATCTAATGGACCGATCGATCGAAGCTACGAACAACGTTCTCGCCAAGATAGATCCTTTCGATTCCGACGTTTTTTATCCGTTCATTCACGTCAACGTGAAGAAAAGTGTGCAGCGATCTTTGGTAAGAATGAAAATCTCAACTTTATTGAATTTTCAAAATTTTCATAAAACAAAAACAAAAAATAAAAACAAATTTTCGGAATGAAAAATACATTTTTTTCGCGATCGGACCGAAAAATCGTAGAATTCTATAAAAATCAATTCGACAGCTAATTTTTGGGAATCTGGTACCGCACATGGAGCAGTTGCACTCGGTATTGGGTTCGCGAAGCGATTACGCGACGAGCAATGGGTCAAGGTCAATGGCGGATCCTCCTGGTGGTCTTGCGATCAGCACGGGTGCTCCGTGGTTCCCGCCATTGGCTGTGACGGCTCCGACGAGGAATTTGCCACTGATGCCGCTCGCGATACCCGACAAAGCTCAGGTAAAAAATGAAACCCTCCAATTTTCTAATTTTCACATTAAAAATCCATTTTTATTCGACGCATTTATTTCCATTTGACTGAAAACTCGTAGCTCGGAGTTTCCACGAGGTAAGCTGTCGATTTTCGAAGGTTCCTTGATTTTTTTCAAGCCAAAATTTATAAAAAAATAATAATCAAATAAAAAATGTGTGTTTTTGGAGTTGATTGGCTTGTCTGCATGTTGTGTCCCGAATTTTCCTCGCCCCCAGTCCGGGCGAATCTCCTTGTGCCATTAACCCAACGGAAAATATTTAAAAAAACGCGAAATTTTCAAGTTTTCTAATCAATTTTCTGGATTGACGAATTTTTCATGGATTTGTGATTCATTTTTTTTTTTTCAATTCACAATTAATATTGAGGACTCATTGATCTATTAATAAAGCGGAAGAAAACGCCAGTGAAGGAGGCGCCGAAGACGGACTTCAGTGGAGCAGCGATAAAATCAGGAGCGGCTGCATTTTTCGGTGCGATGGGCTCCGATTGGTTCAGCACCAGCTAACTTGGTCCAGGCTCGAGCCTATTCAACGCTCACATTTTTTATTCATCGTTATAAATATTGTAAATAAAATAAACATGATTTAATTTTATGACTACGAAACATCATTTCCCTTTCCCAACAAACGCGCGCATAATAATATTTTTTTATTATCAAAATTCATTTTATAATTATATATTCTTAATAATTTAATAATTTCATATTTTTTCCAATGCATATATAAAAATTTATTAATTTTATATATTACGCGCCTCCGGGCTCGTAGCGAAATGAATTTTTTTTTTTTTGTTTTTTTTTTTCAAATGTAGTAACTTATGAGATCCAAAACGTTGACTGGGCATTGGTTGTATCGAGTATCACAGTCTTTTTCGAATTCTGCTCGTTGTACTTCGGGGCGAAGCTCTTCATCACTTGAGGAAGATGGGCTGAATAGTAATAATGATACGAGTTATATTAGATAAATATAGGGGCAGGGTGGGGGGATAATATTGGAGGAAAACTTACGTGAAAAGTATGTGCAATAAATCACCGACGAGGCCATTTTTCGTAAGGGGTTTTTTCGCAACGTCACATATTGCACGCATCAGGCAAACTTTGCCAGGGAATCCCGCCCTAATATCGAAATATATCGGAAGAAGAAAGAAAAAAAAAGGATAGAAACGAAATGGAAATTGCGAGGTTGAGAAAAAAAAGAAAAATAGCATTTCGTCACCTCTCCAATTTGCTTTGGAGGATTTCGTACACGAGGCGTCTGTCGAAACTCCTCACCCCAAAGTATTCGTCAAAGTAGCTCGAGTTCTTGCCGTCCGGAAGCCTGTAATTAGCTTCGAAGTAAAACGAGACCGAGACAGATTTGTTCGGAATATCCAGAGGAATACTGACGGCAAAAAATATCTGAGACCAATGAGAAAACAAAAATTAAAGAATTTGAAAAAAAAAATAATAATTTCGACAGATCTGAGCAGGAAATTAATTTTTATTAATAGTCGAATAAATAAAATCATGTTTTTTGGCTCAGAAAGAATTTTCAATAATCCCACACAATTTTATCTTTATCGTCCGAATTATGCACGCAATTCATGTCAATTAACGTCCAATTCGCAATTATGGAATGAAATCGGAGGCGCGCGGTGTCTAATTGGAGCATCGAGAATGATTGATTTAGTTATTACCCCCATTCCGGTGTTCTCTGGAAATCCGACTGAACGTATTTGCCTCGTAACCGCATGAGTCATGTTCTTCACTTTAGCCCCATGTACAAAGAGACACGTCGAATACAACGAGATAATGAAAAAAATCGTCAACGAGAGCCTTGAATTTTGGCTGCAAGAAAATTTCAATTAAAAAGATCATTTATTTCCGGTTCAATATTTCGACGAGACAAAATTTTACCCGCACGATTTCATATCTTTTCGTCGTTCCGGACACTCGAGAAAACTGTGAAATTTTCGCCATCATTTGAGCGCAAGAAATCTCGCACTTAAGTGCGAAATAAAAATTCATTTGAATTAACGCCTTGGAGTAATTATTTCCTTACTAATTCCTGATGTGCCAGAGACTCGAGGAATTTAGAAAAAAAAACACACACATTTTTTTACTCACGGATTTCGTGAGGTCAATGAAATTCCAAAAAAAATGAAAAATAAATGTTCGTCGAGCAAATCCAATTAAAAAATAACGCAATAACAAATTTAAATATTGATGACTTATTAATTTCGTAATTTTTCCCCATTCAATTCGACTTTTCTTTTTTATGCCTTCATCCGCCTCTCTTTCCGGCTGTCTTATTTTCCACTTCCGCGAAAATATAGCCACGAATTAAATCCCGGTAGTAGGAAAATAGTAAACGAAATAAAAAAAAACGGAACTGCCAGTTTCAACGAACTCTCATTTATTTCAACTAATGTAATCAGTTGTGTAATGAAAAAGAAGTCCGGGAAACGAGCAATATAAATCTGCCCTTTTAATCTCAGTGTGGAAAGCGAATGACGGAATAATTACACTGCGAAGAAAATATGTATGTACATACATATATATCGATGAACAAAACGGTGCAATCAAAAGCGAGTTGGCTGGATTCATTTGGATCCTAAATAATTAATTGCTTGGCTCAATTTTTCAAATTACAAAGAATTTCGCGGGCTTTTTAATGCAGAAGTTAAGATGGCGTCGCTTGGAGAAACAAGATGGACGTTTCGTGTTTCCGAATTGAGGTTATAAAAGTTTGAAACGTTCGCTACGAGAATTACGTGCAATTATTAACTGATATATCGAAAGCGGATGAGTAGATTGTAATTCCGTCAAAGTTTCCTGTCGAAAGATCGTCAATCACTAAATGTCGGCACGTCTCACGTGAGCAACCTTGCCGAAAAGTTTTTTGTTTGGTTATGTTTTTTGTTCCGCTACGGTTGGCTGGCTCAACATCGTTTTTACCCCCACCCTTTCATGCCTGAGCCTAGTTTTTGCTAGCGGTTTTTTCTATCTCTTTTTTTAAAATGTAGATTGACGTCCACGAGCTCGAAGGGAAATCGGGCAGTAAAAATGTTGGAGGGAAAAGAGTCTATGGGCATTGGCGTGCTCGGGGTATATAAGGTTATAAAAGCCTCGGAGACACTTTTTCTCCATCGATTATATCGCTTAAGATAGATTCCGTGTCAGTTCTTTTGCCTCGTTTCTTCCCCACGTGGCTCGCGGACGATAAATGTAGTGGAAAAAAAGAAAAAAAAACAGAAAATAAACTTTACGACTCCATCATTATTTTGTACAGAAGTTTTCAATATAATTTACTTAAAAATAAACCCCGCGGGCTTAGGTTACAAATGGTTGAGAGTGATGTTTTTATTCGGGGCTAAATTTGCATCGCGGTCATACACGAGCATGTATTAAAAAAGTAAACACGAAAAGATAACGTCACGTTCATGTTGAATGATGCAACTTCATACAGTGCATTACAGTTGGTCAAGAAAATGTTTTGGACGAGTACGTCATATAAGTGGAAAAAGTAAAATATAAAAATGGAGGTGGTTTTGGACAGAGGGAAAAAAGAACATAAAAGGTCTCTCGGAGTTATGCAATAAAGCGTGTGGGAATCCTTTAGCACGAGGCAAAATACGTGATCCCATATAGAGGTTAAGGAAAGTCTCGTAAATCGTACACAAGGCTCCTCGTATGAGAAGATCAGCTGGAAATATAAAGAGTAGACAAGCGCCCTCTGGCGAATGTCTGCATCGTCAATGTCCCAAAAGACCCGTCGCTGTCAGCGCTTCAAATGGTAACATATCGGCCAAGCGCCCTCTTGCGGATTAGTACATCGAAAAGGTCTCATAAGAGATAGAATTTCGTATAGGAGACACGAGAGGGCAGTGAGTCGCCGGAGAGACATCATTTTGTCGAGTCTAATCGGGAGTCTGGAATCTTAATTGATCTCTGAGGATCTGACGCCAGTTTCTTCGTTCTCAGGGCTGACCGATCGAACGTCCCTAAGGTCTGGGACCATTATATACCCCTTTGTCGACTATTTCGATGAAGCCACTTAAATTTTCACGATCAGATTATATGCAGGGTATTATGAGCTGCATTTTTGTCCATTACATTTTTTAAATCATATCAATTTGTCATATTTGTTCGATTTCGTCGGTTTTCCTAATTTGAATAACTTTAAAAATGTCAAATTGAAGTGAACTAGATTCTTATGTAGCAGCGGAAGCGTCAGTTTGTAATAGGCCTGTTTTTTGGCTACCGTCATGAATTATTAATGTTCCGAAAAGAAATGGCCGTTCTGATCGTCGTATGCACATGCAGAGGAAGCCCCGTGTGCCAGGTCGATCTTTCTGCCTTCACATATGTACAGTCTCAGATAAAACTTGTTCGGTTACGAGGGATTGTACAACACGTACTACAGTTTGCCCTTGAGAAGTGGCATCAAGGACAACAAGATTTGGCCCCCAGCTTTATATATCGAGAATGATTGTCCCTTGTTCAAAACTTTTTTTTAAACACGTGGATACGTTGTTGTAGAGTCGAACTTGACGAGGCCTTAAATGGGACACCCTGTACATGTTGGAGGTTTTTTTTGCATTTCCCATTCGTCTATGCGAGTCGTTGAACTCTCGGAGCAGGCAGGAACGATCGAAGTTTTGCACTGGGCGTGGCGAGTTGTAATCGGATCCGAGAGGGTCTCTTTAATTTCTTGCATTTCTTTTGCAGGCCTTTAAAAAGGCTGCGTTGAAAGCGAATAAAATGCAGGTTCATAGTGAGCCAGGTAATGCGGAGCCCTAATATGTTTTTGGTCTCTTTTCATTGGAGAGTTCCCAAGGGTTCTTGACCCTTGTAAGGGCTTTCGGGGATAGCCCGTCTTGCTAACGATTTACCAGTTCCTATCCAAGGTTGGTGCGCACGCCGAACAGCCAACGGTGATGGAAAAGGGGTAAAGGGTACGACAACCCAGTCGTACACACCCTTTCTCCCTCACACCGTTCTGTCCCATTTCCTCGATTCGTTGTTGCGGGATCTAGCTGCAAAGGGTGTGACGCAGCTGCAACCGAATTTACAAACTTCATTTTCAACCCATGAGAATTGCGGAGATGGTTCTGTCACTTTAAACCATCTACGAAAGGACTGTCCCAGCGTGAAAATCCTAAATTACGTCCTCCTTTATCCTCTCACCCGGAAATGCACTTAGTACGACAAATTGTCAGCGTAATTAGATTATCATAATAATTCTACGTGGTGCTAAATTTTTACAATTATTTATGTGCGTCGAAAACGCTGTAGCCCGTTGCAAAATAACTTTGCATGGAGACGGTTCATGGTGGATGAAAAAACTGCGAAAAAAATCGACGGTATTTACATTGTAGGGTGGCTGTTTCCGCTTTCGCGAACGACAGCGCCGCCTCGCCACCTAGCGGCGAATGTCGGAACTATCTCGATTTTTGTTTCATCGGCCGCGCAATACTGTTCCGAGTCTTTTGAATGACCCTGTACACTAATATTTGAGTCAGTCGCCTACTTAACGCCCATACGTTGTGGACTTGGGTAACGGGACGCTGCGACTAAAACCGAACTTGACACAGGCGTCGATCCAGCTTCCTGGACAAAAGAAACATGCAGTTTCATTCACTTTTAAGTCGTGCTGCTCGTTTCAAAAGTTCGAAAAATAATTTAAAAAACTCCCCGCAATGTTTCAATTCGTCAAAAAAGTGTAAGTCTCCTTTTATTGATAATTTCACAAAAAGTATCAAACAATCGTGACAGTTGAACTGCAAAGTATGAAGTGGCCAAAAACTATTCAATCATTCATCAAGCTAAACGGGTTCACCGATGACATAAGACGAAGAGCAGTCGAATATATTTATATATTTATTTATTGATATATTCGTCCGGTACTTCGTGACTGATATTTCAATTATCTTTCGTAACCAAAGCCTTTCCAGCCTCAGAGCTTCATCCCCTTCGATCTCTATTGAGTTGATCGCTATTTCGGTATCGACATTAAAACCACATTTGACGTAAAAGGGAGTAGCTGTCGCAACGTCCGATAGAAAATGAAGAAACGAATAGAGAGAGAGAGAGAGAGAGAGAGAGAGAGAGAGAGAGATGGTAAAGGAAAGAGGAAAAAGATTAGACAGAGAATGAGAAGGAGAGAAAAAGAGGAGGAGATTGGAGAGGGTCGGAAAAGGGTTTGATTGTAACTGACCAAAGCACACAAGGCCTCTCCGAGAGGAATTGCATTTTCTCTCATATCCCAATCGCTGTTGAAAATCCTACCAGAGACATTTGATTTAAACAAACCCCCGTCCGAGCCGACTAACCACACCATGTACCAAATCGATTTTCACAATGCTAACTTCCAAAAGGCTTCTGTGTCTGCTGCCTCGAACGAATACACACGAGACTTGAAATTTAATTGCCAGCTGAACGAATTCCGTTTGGAGAGAAGAGGGCAAGGTAAGCTTGTAATTAAACCCTTTCTCGGAGAGTCTGCCGATCTCTGACGCGAAAAAAAAAAAAAATCATTTCAATATGAGAAAATTGATTTTTTTTTATTGCTTTATTCAGGTCCATCAAGTTTTATCCAAAGTCCGTCCTCGGTCACTGATTCTCTTTTAATAGTTTCACTTTAGTTTTTCATTTATTTCGGTACCCGAATTTTGGACAGCGTGTCGACTATCGAACGGAAATCTGCTCACAGATTTTTCACGACCGCCGAATTGTCATGCAGTCGGATGGAACCACCGCAGAGGGAGGACGAGGCAAAAGTATTGTTATTATTAATTATACTTGCAGATGGTGGTCGTCTCTGTTGGTGCTTTATTGGATTTCGGTAACGGGGTCAAGCTTCACACAAGAAATATCCAAAATCCAACAGCCAATAACGTCCGCTGTCCATCGACGGATCCGGGGATTATCCTACCCGGAAGACAGTGAAATGGGGGTAAAAAAATTCGATTTATTTTCGATGAAAAAAGAAGAAAAAAAACCATTTTTCCATCTAGGAGGATGAAGTGCAATTTTTCAAAGAAACATTTAGTCACCATCGACGTTTCTTATTCCAACTTATTATCATTTTATAACAGTGTAGATTTTGAGAAAAACAAACAAAAATTTCTATGCTTTAAGCTTTTCTCTCTGTTCCGCGGAGTTTTACGAGCTGGCAATTTTCAAGTTTTATTTCACCTCCGAGCTAGATTGATGATTACACTCGGGTGTATCCTCGACGATAACGACCCGTTTCAGTCCAACCGAGATACGAGCCGATCGGAGTTTAAGGTGGCCGATCCTCTTTCCGTTCGTTTTCTCTCTTAAAATACGTGGATAATAAATTGTATATACATATATTCTCGTGTTGGTCGAGGCAGAAATGTCGGAGGTGGAAAAAAGAAAAGAAAAATACAAAGTACGTAAGAATGAATGGAATTCAAAGTGGGGACCGTCTCGTAGTGTCCTTTTTTGTATGTAGCAGACAGAATTCAGGAAAACCATTGTACGAGGGGTTGGGGATCAAATATTAAATGGTAGAGAAAAAAGAAAAAAAATATATCATTCAGAAAAAATTAAATCCAGAAATTTGCATGGTTTTGTAATTTTTTATTTTATTTTTGGCATGTCGACATTTTAATATCATTTATGACGATCAGAAAGAATCAACAACCACATACTTGTTGCGTACTCGTTGAAAAACGAGGAGATAAGAAAACGATGATAAAAAAAAGTGAAAAGAGGGAGAATAATAAGGGATGTACGACGATGATGGTCCACCCCCTCGAGGGACAAGTCTCTTTTTTCTTTTCTTACTGTATGTATTCTCTCATAGCTCCCGATCGGGCCCGAAGCTTTTGTCGATAAAATAGACACGAGCTGCTGCTTCGTAGCTACTTCATTATCCAAGCGATTAACTGATCGATTACTTAACCCTGTCGAGCTCCTTCACACTTCGGCTCTTTACACATCTTATTCGCTCCATCAGCATTTTTAGATCTTCCTCGATTTCTCATTTATTTATTCCCACGTTTTTATCTTGTCACATGGATAATTATCGCCCGTTGGACTGTCATTATTAAAAATTGCCATCATGTCAAAATTTACATAGCAGGCATCAGTGTCGATAGAAAAAATTGTCAGAGAGACAGTAGCCCAGTGGTAACGTGTCCGGCTCACACCCAGGCGACTCGGGTTCGATTCCCGTCGACACCAATCGATTTTTTCTAAGTGTTTGGAAAAACTGTACTCCCTGTGGTTCGCCGCAATCGTCGTGGAAAAATAGGTCCATCGCGTAAAAGTGTGAAATAAAAATTGTGGAAAAAATCGAAACATGTGAAAACCCGAGGAGAAACGCATGGAAAACTCCATTACTACGACTAATTAAGAAACGTCAGGCGATAGTGTGGAATCGCGAGTGATTAGCACGTACAAAAATTAGGGAGAGAAGTGCCCTTAATTCAGCTCGCCGGAAATATCTCTGAAGCAGCGACGTAATTTCTGATGCAAGAGAGGAAGGAGAGAGAGAGAGAAACCCTTGTAAGGTGCCTGAGTGCGCTGGATAGGCCTGGAGTTGGCCCTGGTGCAATCAAGGACGTGGACCCTCGTCTTTCCCAGTCCTTCGTCTGATTAAAAAATTATGCAAGTCGTGTACGTTCGAAAGGAAGAGAAAAGAAGAAGAAGAAGAGGAGCCTCTCTTTTCTGAAGAAAATGGTCTGCCGGTTGATTAACCTAAAGTAAGATGAAGCTTTCCTCTACGTTGCCTTGAGACAAGACACACGAGAAGATTTCGCAACGTCTAGATGGAAATTGGGATTTAACGAAAATCCCGACAATACAGTCCGGAGCGAATGAATATTTTGACAGTTTTTTTTTTTCTTGAGAGGTTGTAGGCGGGTGGGGCAAGGGAGTATAAAAAACAGGACATTTTATTTTTCAGATTTTCTTTGCCCTTGCCATTCCATTGGACGATCCGGTATCCACCAAATCTATTTCCGTTGCATTTTTCTTCGAAGCGAATTACCAGCTGACGAAAACCGAGACCGAAGAGGACAATAACGAGGAAGCGTCACGGAGAGAAAGATCGATGAATCTCCAAGGACGAGGCGGGATCGATCGTCGAACAACTTATTCAATGTTGGAGTCGAAATTCGAGTCGTACGTACTCTTTGTCAAGAAGATATTGTTGAATTATTGATTGACGAATCACGGTCTGGTTCATTCGAATTTTATGCCACCTCTGGCTTACCCCAAATTCCGATAATGCTTTATCTCCTTCAATGCGATAAGTATTTATATGTCAAAGAGAAAACCACATCAATCCATCTCTCCCGCTATTATTCTCTTCTCAACTTGGTATTCGTAACCAGTGGTGCCCTCTACAATGCGAGAGATTCTTATGCAATAGCATTCTCTGAGACTCATCGAAGCGTATGTTTCTTAGGTGTGCCCATCGATCCTCGTCTTATCGCATTCCGTTTCCTTCGCCGAACTGATGCTTCAACGTTTCTAATCCCTAATCCCATCGCATTCACCGTAGTCAGTCCTATAACAGCATTCTCAAATTTCAACCCGTACCTACTCGCGCTTTTACATAGCTTCGCGCGTTTCTGAATCAGGCGGTGACGCTTATATGCAGTAATATAGGGAGTCTTCAAAATGGAGCTTATCACCTTGAAGATGGATTCAGGACGAGATTCCAAGACGAAAAGTCCTTGGCTATTTTTCAATCCGACGTAATTCTGGAGAGTTATTAGTTGTTGAAGATTGACCAATCACCGGGGGGTAGGTGGAGCCTGCGTGGCCCCGCCTACCTATTTTTCATTGGTCCAACTTCAAGTTTCGATAACTCAGCAGGGTCGCGTCTGAGCAAAAAACTTGCAAGGACTTTTTGCTTCGAAATTCAATTTCTCATTCGATCCCTATGCATTTCTTTACACTTGTGGACACCCTGTATGAAAATACCCATTCAGAGCTGAGTTTCTTTTTCTTCCGCTTTGTCTTCTTGCCGAAATCTTGTTTCTCCCCAGTTTTATTGGATTTTCCATTGCTCACGTGTCTCCGCGTCACCCTGCCGTTGAAATTCTCGGACAAAGACTCCGACAAAGTGACGGTATTCACGCAAATAATAGTCATAACCTATAATCCACTTTAGCCCGCCATTGAGCTCTTCTTTGCTCTGTCCTCAGTCTTACCAATCACCTCAAAATACAATTAGAGGTTGATGCGATTGACAAAAAGTCCTGATAAAAAATTGTCGAAGCTGCAGGAGAATTTTGAAGACCGAACTTCTTTTCCCTCGTGTTAGAATGTTTACAAGAGGGAGTGAGAATTATTACCCACTTAATTATGGATGATGAGGAATCCTCGAATAACTTGATCAATCATTTCCCTCAGATTTGTTACATTCATCAATTATTTTATCTTATCTCGCCTCAGGCTCGGATTTCCAGGCGGAGCTTGCCTCTTAAGATCCATTTGCGAGACTTCCCGTAATCCTCTCCACCATCACAACGGTCTACTCGGTGATCTCTTACGGATCTTATTCACGTAAGTATATAAATTAATGAAAAAGAGTAGCGGGGAGATAAATGAGATAGAAAGGAATATAAATAAGATGAGAATTTTGTGGCAAGTCGAAGAGAGTGCAAAGGCCGTGGGAATGAGTGAATGACTAAAAGATGGGAAATTATGGCCGAGAAAATCGATGATAAAAGAAAAAAATATAAAAATCAAAAAATATCTCGATAAATTCAACCGCCTCTCATGCATATGGAGGGGGATGATTAAAAGTGGTGCGAAAGTTTGTAAATTGTGCTGCGTTATTTAAGGGCTTTTATTAAATTCGATGGAGGATGAAATCGAGGATGGTGTGGCCAGATTGCGGCGATAGGGGAACTAAATTGAGGATGGGGCGGTGTGAATATGCAAATTGTTCGATCGATTCTGTCTGGCATTGCAGTAGAGTTTCCTTTTGTGTGCCACGTGTATGAATATTTCGGATGTACATTGATAAATAGGTATTCATCATTTTTGTAACATAATTTTCACCATTTTTTACCTCCGTTAAGAAAAATTACGGTTTTGATCGAATGTCTCCTCGAACTACACGCAATTTCATGCTGAACGGTCATATAATGAAAGCATTACACATTTTTGAGTCGAAAAGTTCTCAGGCACTTGTTTCTACGACGCACCCTTTTCGAGATATCAGTAGAATTAGCGAGAGCCAATGAGAGGCTTCGAATGGGCTGGGTGGGCGGCGCAACGGAGCATCGGATCGAGAAGTTTCTCGGGACTTTTTTCGTCAGAATTTCATCGATAATCCACTCAATTGAACTCTAAAATGATTGCGTGTGATGCGAACCTTTTTGATTAAGTTTTTCTCATTTATCTGGCAGCCCTTCTACGTCGCGCAACGAAGGACTGTCGAGCGAGTACGAAAAGGCTGCGAATCGTTCAGGCATGGCCGACGAATGCGAGGCAACTTATCCTTTCTGTCCTGTCAATATTTACGATTACATCACGGTAGGGTGAATGTTTCATCTGAGCGTTATACAAACATAATAAGTGAACAACTTGCACGAATAACAAACAATAAATGTTTCAATAAAATTTTAATTAAATTTTTAATATTTTTCCACATCTTGTCTGTTTACATTATCCGTCTCATTAAAAATACATTTTTATCAACCAGGACTCGTGAAATGTTTGAATAAAAACGCGCCCGAGGGTTACAAAAAGTAAAATCGTTCATCGCACTCGAGAGAGACATTTTCATGGTATTCCAATTTTTCTCAACTTTTTTGTTTTTACATTTGCAAACTCACTGTTTTGAGGCTTTGATAAATACGAGTACAAGCACCGAGAGTGCGTTTCCAATTTTACACGAGAATTCCAATCAAGTCGAAGAGGCCCACGGGACAGTTGGTATAATATTTCGAACAGTTGTCAGCGCGTCCAGCGAGCTCGGCATCCAACATGTCATCAGGTAAATTTTCGGACCTCGATGTCGAGGGACTAAAATAAAGCAAAATACTTCAATTCAAATTCCGCAAAATAATTACGACAAAAGTACAATTTTGCCCAAAAAATGATTAAAAAAAGTAATAAAAAATGGTAAAATTAATTAATTACGTAAAAATGACGTTAATTATGTCACCGACGATGCCGTTATGATGGAGCGAAGATTCCGAAGTCTCGCAAATCGTTCTGAGTAGACACTCTCTGCCTCGTAATCCTGACCTAAAAAAAAAAGGGAAATAAAAAAAAGCTGGAAAAATTTCGTTTCGAATTTTATGCAAATTTGGCACTAGCCCGTTGAAAAGGTACTTTGATGTTCTGAATATACATATATCGCGGTGATTCTGCACGTCATCCCAGTACAATATCTATAGAAGGATGTAATGCGGCAGTCCATGTTTGCCGACGAGAATTCATGAAACGTTAACAGAAACGGAATTTCGAGTCCGGATGGTAGATTTTCGTCGAGGGCCAGAACCGTAACGATCCTCGTACGGTAAAACATTTGCTCAAGTCTATATACCTTTCGTGTATAAATCGTGAATTGCTCTCGCCCCCTCTCTCTCTCTCTCTCTCTCGCTCTTTCGCTTCCTTTTTTCTTCCGCATTCAGATTTATCGAAAAAAACGTAAAAAAAACGTCGAAAAAAATTCAATCGCAAACGAATTTTCATATTTCGAAATATTTTTCAATTACGAATAGCTAGATTATTACGAAATATTCTTGAACAATAAACAATCAATCAGATAATCAGTAATAATAATTTAAAAAATAATTAATTTTTTTTTTTAATTAATTAATAATTACTGACCTCTCGAATTTTCTTTCGATCGTTCGATAAACGGTGGTTCTCTCGATTCCTCTTTTTTTTCTCTCGCTGCCTTGCACCTGGGGTGTAAAGTCTGTGGAATTTTGGGGCAGATTATACGTGGCTTCGAAGAAATAGGAGAGCGAGACGGAATTCCTCGGAGCTTCGAGAGGGACAGCAAGGGCAAAAAAAAGCTGCAGCAGAAAAATTGTGTCAACTAGACAAATAAATAATGCGATAGCAACTAAAATGATCCTCGTGACATGAAAATAATTTCAGTTTTCAATAATCCATAGAAAATGTTTTATTTTTTCCTCACCCCCATGGTACTCGTTTCCGGAAATGAAAATTCTCGTATGGGTCTATGGAGCAGTCTTGCCATTTCCGAGTTTTTTCCTCCGGAGAAAACCCCGATGAGGTTCGTTAGCGTTAGAGTAAAAAATCTATAAATATTGAAAAAAAAATCTATAATTGGAGAACAATAAAAAAAAAATTTTAATAAAAAAAAAAAAATCAATAAACTTACGTTAAAAATTTACAACCGGTCGTAGAAAAAAACATTTTTCCTGAATGTGTGATTAATCCAATTAATTCGGCTCTAATAAAAAGTTTCTTTGCCCCACCTCGAGGAGTTACAGTTTGAAAATGAAGAAGACGTTGAACCGATCTTGGGTCAACGTAATTTCATAGCCGAGATGAAAACGAGATAGGGAAACAAACAAGATACAGTTATAAATGAAGTCAGAGCTGTTAGTTGACGTGCACACGAATTCTTTGCCTTTTCATTTGGTATCTCCCCTCTCGCTCGTGAAAGAGGCTGACGGTGTGGCTCGTTGGAGGAAAAAAAAATTGCCTCGTTCTCCAAGTCCCCCACGTGGATCCATACGCCATGGAAATTCAAACATTTTACTTAAGCTTGTTATATCTCATTTTTTTCCCTTTAATATCATCGCAAAAATATGACATTCGTGAACTTTTGCGAAAAAAACGATCGCTGCTGTTTCCAAATCCTTTGAAAAGCGAGACCAAGGTCCAGGTACGTGACGTCATGATTTTATTTATTTATCAATATTTATTTATGATGTTTATTTTTTTTTTCAATATTTTTATATTTTTTGTATATACATATTATTTATTTATTTATGTAATAATTTAAAAAAATCAGATTTTTTTAGCGAAAATTTGTGAAAAATTGAAAAATACGATCCGCGAATGAATAAACGCACAAAGTAATCGAAAAATAAATTTTCTAATCATGTCGTTGTTCGTAACGATAAATAATTTGTCTCAGGTACTATTTGGGCTTGGTTTACCCATGGAAAGCGAAGTTTCGATGACGTTAGGCTACGTACTCAAATGCAACTATCGTCTTCCTCATAACGCTTCAGATTTAACTGACGACTCGTACGTAAGATTTGTTAGAGCCACTGGAGTTGACTACCTTAAAAATATGTCGCCTCCAGCCTCGCAGGAAACTGGTACTTCATTATTTTCCACGTTTCGAAATGTGTTTGATAAAATTTTGAAAATTCGACGTCAAAACAAAAAAATTTCCTTGGAATTTTTTTAAATTTTCCGATCTTTGATTTAAAAAAAATTGTCCACGTTCATACTGAAAGGGCCGATTTCACGGTGGAGCTTATACCGGATGCTGGAGCTGGCTTTGGAGCCAGGAGGATCAACCGGAAAAGCTTGTCTGCTTCGAGCGGTTTGCGAGGCCGCGGAGTCTCCGCTCGGTGACGGCATGCTGAGCGAAATTTTGCATGTATTTCTGACGCCCTCGACAACTTCTGAGGAATACGAGATGTACTCGGATCAGGAGTATCATGCGGCAGAAAAAATAGGAAGGGATTCAAGTGGCGAGGCTTGTCGAATCGTCTATCGCGAGTGTCCGTACAGTCCCTTAAATTATTTCACAGCAAAAAGTAGATTTTAAGGTTCTCCAGAATTTTGATCATTTTTCCATCTTCAAAATGTGTTTTTCTTGCCAAATTTTCATTGTTCGTCAATGACCACGAATGTACTGAGGAAAAGAATCATTAAAACGTGTTAATTACTCTCCTTAATGAAGTCGTTAATTTCTGCACTCTGAGCATCGTGCTTCCGGGTCGAAAACTTTATCAGACTCGGTACGTCGTTCGCCCGTCGATCAGTCGATGTTAGGACTCCGGATTATCGGATCTCCAGTGTCTAGTTTCTGATTTTTCACCTCATCAAGGTCATGCTAAGGTCAGTGACCTCTGAATGTGAAAAAAAAAAATTTCTCGTCATGGGTTTGTTGCTGCTATTTGAATTCGATCTCGCTGAGGGAAAAATGCCTCTGGACAACACGACGAGGTCATTAACGGCGGACTCGCAAGCGAGGTATCTTGTTTTTCCACCTACGTCGTCCTGGGCTCCTACAAAAGTTCAGGTAAAAAAGTCTCGAGCAATTAAGCGAGGGCTGCTCTGATCGTCAATTTTTTTATCGACTTAAAAACTTGTGAGGGAATGTCCAGTCGATAAGAAACGAAATTCTGGTGCAATGGAAAGTTGAAAAAAAATTTTATTCGCGTTTGACCCTTATCCATCCAATTGTGGCACTCCGTGGTGTTGCCCTAGAATTTCGATGAAGTCTGTCAATCCCTGTCGACGAGGGGATCAAGTGCAAGGAAAAATAAAAAAGGAAAACATTGAAGGGAACGTCAGGTTGACGTTTCACGTCGTCTTTCCACGTCTAAAGAATTATTGATCGATTTTTCGTAGTTGATAATGGGACTTGGTCTTCCAATGGAAGTCGACGTCAGCATGATCGTCGGTTACGTAATGAAATTCAATTACGTCTTGCCCTACAACGCTTCTTACTTGACCCACCCCTATGCTTCCCGTTACGATCGATCGATCCATCCAAAGCCCAGTCTCGAACATGAAAAAACGAGCAACGATGATGAACCCCAGTCAGGTATACTCTTAATTGCCAAAGACAAGCTTCATTTTAAATGCATTTTACGAGGGTCCCAAATTATTAATTAATCTCCAACTTGATTGAATTTTCAAAGGGCAAACGGGGGAATTTTAATGGCTTGATTCACTAAAAATTTATTTAAAATTTATCATAATTTTATTGAAAATTTATTATAATTTTATTATGATCAAATTTTATATAAATGAAAATATTAATATTTCAATTTAGTCTCGTTAATTTTAATTGACATTGGGTTTGCTGGACTTTGGCTCGGACACATTACAAAAAATGTAAACAGGAAATGAAAAAATAGTATCGGCAACGCGGTGGGAAATCTACAGGGTCATCGAGACAGCCCTCGAAAGCTTTGGAGTTTCGGGAAAGGGTTGCCTCTTGAGAACTGTTTGCCACGTTGCGGAAGTAGCCTTCGACAACCCTCGTTCAGGACTCTTTGCCGAACTTGTCCGTGTACTGCTCACGTAAGACTCGTAAACTTTCCATTTTTGTTTCATCTTATAACCGATCTTTCTCGCAGGCATTCTTTGAGGGTCATTTGAAAATATTTTCGAGAGGAAAATCGTCGGGGAATAAATAACAGATTTTTGTATAATTTTTTTAAGAATTTCCATTATCTGCTTCGATATTTTTATCGCACTGAATTGTATTTCCATAAGACGTCTCATGTATTTGATTCTGAGCAATGATTGATCGTTTTTTTTACGAGCATAGAGTCGTCGTACTTAATGTCATCGATATTGCACATTCAGCATAATATTTACTCCTCTCGGTATCAGAATTTCGTTTTGGGTTCATCTCCTCATTGTATGTTATACGTCATAGTCGTATAGGTATAAGCCAGGAAAAGAGAGCAAGAAAATTCGACGATAACGAAATCTTCTTATTTCCTCCGGGCAGTCCATCGACGACCCGTGAGAAA
The DNA here is from genome assembly GCA_030522525.1 of Campopleginae sp. 14b. Classification (NCBI taxonomy): domain Eukaryota; kingdom Metazoa; phylum Arthropoda; class Insecta; order Hymenoptera; family Ichneumonidae; species Campopleginae sp. 14b. The sequence goes on from JAPYYS010001240.1 coordinate 26,985, forward strand.
TACGAAGCTACTGGCGATCAGGAATATCATTCGGCCGAAGCTGTGGGTAGAGATAATCCAGGAAAATGTGAAACTCTCTTTTCCGAATGTAATGACAATCTACTGGAATATTTCACGGAAATTGATACGGCGGAGGAAGCCATGGAACATGATGGACTTTAGCATTGAATATTTTCCACGTTGATCGATAAAAGTCGACCGGAGCGTGCCCAAACTGAGCAGAAATAGATGGAAATTGATCTGCGCGAAAAAAAACGTGTAGTTCGAGGCGCCGCCGCTAGATGGCACGTGCGCCAAGTCGCTCGCGTCAGTGGAGCGTGACTGCCAGAACTATATGTAGAGTAACGACTGACGCTTTATCTTCTCACAGGGAAACTGTACAAATTATGTTTTATTCATGTATGCTTAGTAGTTTTGAGGTGGAAAATTCAGACGCTACTGGATTTCATATGCATGGAACAACAAAAATTAATACCTTTTCGAACAAGCTAATTTATACATCGGATATATACTTGTGAATAATAAATCGAGTCGTTTGAATTGCGTTGCATGGAAAGTGTGGTTTCGACTTTTATGCGGATACGAGCTGCCCGAGATAATAGCTGGATGGGATAAAGGTGCAAAACCTTCGACTCGCTGACCAGCCGGCTAATAATTATATACCTCGGTGAGCCCAATGAAAACCCCGAGCAGCCTCTCCTCTTCCTATCTTCATACCGATCCTCGAGAATCCTTTATAAATTCAAATTACACCAAGGACATACATACGATGCATATTCAGCATAGAATCTTCTCTGTTTTCCATTTATACTGTATATTAAGGGGGAAATATACTCGCCAGTGTTTCACATCTACCTTTCATCAAAACGTTAAGATTCTTCTCGTCTCTCTAATATTACGAGATCGTTCTTTTTTCACTCTTCACACTTTTGATCGGTAGGTAATATGTATTCAGGAATGTGTACGGAACAGTCCCCTCCGAATTATCACTTTAGCACGTGAGCACACATTGTGTATTGTGTATATAGCATACAAATTTGGTTCGACTCGTTTGGCCTCTGCCAATAACTGTCCTAATTCCTTCATTGCGGGTTCATATTGCCCTCCGAGGTTTGGAGGCTCCCTACGGTTTATCGTATGTTAATAAACACACGACTGGATCCAATAGGTGGAAAATGGAAGCAAATGTAGAAGAGCCAGCAGCGAAACGTGCGACGAAGTAATCAGGATGTTATTGGCACATTTCTCGTTGGCGATAGCAGGTGCGAGGGCCAAAGTTGTGCAGCACGTTCGGAAAACGATCATGAACCCCCTTGAGAATTTATTAAAATGGTAGTCCGATAAGCGGAGAGAGGCAAAAGAGGGAGACGATCGAAACGTCATACGCAGATAATATGTTGACGTTACTTTCTGCAACGTTCTGCCGGTGTCGGAATCGCAGAGCAACGTGAAAAGAGCACTTTTGCTTCTGGTTTATTAATTTGCTCGAGTATCGAGTATCGTCAACCGTCAAACGCGAATTGCCCCAGGTCTCGAACGAGCATTTCAATGAAAAAAATAATAAAAATATTTAAAAAAAAGTATCACGTGCCCCAGTCTCAAAATGCAGAATGAAAAAATTACTAAATTCCTTTGGCACACTGCAAGTTTATCCATCTTATCATAGTACTCCTTGTTCCAATATTTTACTCATTGGATTTTACAATCCAAGACGACGAAAAACATCGCGGATGAATATATTTACCTGCACCCTAGTAAAACTACACTCAAATATATATTCCTCAAGAAACTTGTTGGATTTTTGCTTGCCCCGTGGATTTTATTAGCTCGTTCGAAGAGCCAAGCTTGTAATTCAATTCGTTGTGCCAGCAGAACTCACAAATCACACTCGTTTCCCAACAGCAGTCCAAGTCGGTTCACGACACCGAGTGTTCCGGACACAGCGAGTTGATGTTTTACTATCGGTACAGCTGCCCTCCTCCTCATCCCTTTTCCTTCTACCGAAGCTTCTATACTTGGACTTTTTCATTGACCATTTAAGAGCTCCAACTTGGCAAGAACTGTTCCTTATGCTACGTCCTATTCCCTCAACTTCTCCGCGGCAGCGATTGCCACGCAATTAGGAAGTGATTCACCACTTTAAGGCAACTTCAAGATTTTACTCATTCATTCGATCTTCTTGCTTCTTTTTCGATCTCATCTGATCGCCAATCGCTACCTTCTAGGGTTCAAGTTTGATCTTGGGACCTGAAGTCATACCGGATGACCTTGACCCCTCCAATCGCCATTTATATCATCATTGCCCAGTTGGACTGGTTTGTAGGATATGGTAAGATCGAAAAGTCAACCAAAAGAACAAAGCCAACATGGCTTTAGAGGAGGCAGGGAGAAACATTGAATTTACGTTAATCAGGATTATGCTGAATAAGTCTGAAGGCGTTCTTTGTACAATGGAATTTCTCGGGAAGCTTCGGTACAACTAAAAGATTCTCTCACCTCTCGTCAAAGTGCTAACTCGAAGGTTTGTTGAAGACGACGTGGGAGAAGGCTCTAACGGACCGTGATAATTCAGTTTGGTAAAGCGCTGGCTTCAACTCGGAACGCTTCTCCTCCGCCGCGCCTACCACTCTTCGAGGCTTGCCTAGTTATACGACCTTCAAGCTCATCAGTGAAACGCCTTACTATTCGCTCATCCGTTTCCCCGTTTGCACACTATTTTTCGTTCCGAAGGACTCAACAATCTTGAGGCCCTTAGGCTGTTGCCACAAACCTCCGGAAGCCTGCCGATGATCGCCACATTCAACGACTAAGGAAGCTACGTTGGTACACTGATGCATCTCTTTGTGGGATCACACTGTTGGAAATGGTAACTTTTGTACGTTGCCTGCTGTCGGAGAGAGTTGAGATTTGATGAAACTCTATCGGGAGTTTCTTTGATCGTCGCTTTAGAAGCCATCAACCTTAAAGCCCTGTGGGGCTTGTTCTAGACGCCTCCTGAATTCTCCGTTTTCCAGATCTCATGGCTATTAACTTTAGACTCCTAATCGTCATCCTGAATGCATTGGATTTTGGATGCGGCGCCCTTAAATGGAATTCCCCGGTGGACCAGCATTGGCCCGTTGACACATTTTCTGCAAGGACCTCTTCCACAACATCCGGACAGCGATTTCCAGGCTGGCGTCCGGACTACCAGGTGGGTAGAGAATCCTTCAAAACTTCAGCACTTCAGGCAGCTATCGGAACACTACCATCATATATTGAAGACATCAACCAGCCTGGAAGCTCCACAATGTCTATCGACGCGTACAGTGACGTTGGCCTGAAGTTTGGCAATGTTGATGGTCCGCCTGGATCTCATCAAGAGGCTATGGACACCTCGTATCGACACAAAAGGACTTTGACGTTCCCGGATCCCTCCACCATACTGGTAAGTCTTGGTTAATAAATAATTGTTCCTTCTGGCCTATGTCGTCTTTTTAGGTACCCTTGACGCGTCTGCTGATACTTAAAAGTATCCCGAGTTGCGTCATTAAGATACAATGAAGTAGGAGCCTTGTTACCAACGCCTCAGCCCATTAAGTATCACTCTGAAGTTAAGTGCACGTCGCACACGGCCTCACACATCCACACATAGGTGGCCTTAGTGAAAAGCTCGAAAGCACAAACGGGAAGGTGGCAGCGCGTGCAGGTGACTACGAAACCAGCCACCAAAGCCCCAAAGCCTTTCACCGGCATGTTGCCATCCGTTCTAGGCTCCTCTCATTCGTTAATTATTCACGATGCATCGGGGATAAACGTCGAGGGTACTCCAAACTTTCGAGGATCCGACCAAAAATTCAAAGCACGACTTTATTGTCGGTAGCCTTGAAGTTATCCATAGCCTTCCCATGTCTCCACTTTACTTGGCCCAATATCATTAATCACTACAATTGAAAAGTCTCCTTCGTGCTATAACGTTCCAAACAGACACTCCCCCATTATTTCCTTATTCTATCATCTGCATTACGCTTTTACTTATCGCAAATACGACTCAATGGTAAATTGCACGTTGTTTAACGCTTCGACCTGTTCATCATGTCCGTATGGGGAAGAAGATACATAATAGTGTTGCTACATGCTATAGTGTCCGTAACGGAGTGGCTACCTATACTCACCGAAAGGATTTACGACTGAGGCTACCGTACCCGATGGCTCACACGCCGCTTATCTATCGATCGTTCTGGACAGCGATAATAAATACGTCACGGGTTGGTCGGGTGTGCCGTCCGGCTTTGCGAAGCTTCACATCAAGTCTATCTTTCCAACAGTGGCTGAAAAAAGGAAAAAAAAAAAAATGTTTTCATGTCTCACAAAGTTGATTGCAGTCAAAGCCCCAACGTGCGGTTATTTCCACAGGATTTGCAGACCCCATATGTGGTCATCTGTATGATTAACCTATGAACTCGTTCAAGGACTCCAATGGATTAACTAATTACAAGGATCATCCTCATATTCTTAATTGGTCCTTAATTACAGTTGATCTTCGGTCTGGGTACCCCTTTGCAGTTGGATCGCGAAAGCATTATTCTTGGGGCATTCACAAAAATGGTTTATAACCTGCCGTTAAACTCGACCGACTTTACCGAGCCCGGAGTCTACTTTGCTCGAACTAAGACCCGTTGGAGTATTTACAAAGTATTGGAGAGAGCTGCTGAACTTTACGGTTACGGTGGTGGCAAGGGCTGCCTGCTCCGAGCTATATGCCAAGTTGCTGCTGCACCATTCGACCTTCACCATGGACTTTTTGGTCAAATGGTCCAGGCCTTCCTGACGTGAGTTGATTACTCTTCATTAATTACGATCATGTTATTGCAAAGTTTGCTTTGTCCTGGGAGGTTCTTAGGTGAGAAGCTTCCACCATGACATCCAATTAGTTACACAATAAGTATAACTCTTTTCCTTATCCTGTGCTTTCTTGCTTGCATCCACTTCCCTTTATATGGAAACTTCGGGCCAAAACATCCTTCGCTGAACAAGTGGGGGTGAGACCAGTGTGGGCGCAGAATTTCATGGTGTGGTAGTAAATCAAGGAATGACAGAGTTAAATGTAGATGTTTGAAGCGAGGCTGAGGGAGCCAAATGGGCAGTCAGCATCGATACATCGAAGTCCAGAAGTACTCGAACCACCTTGAAACTGTAACTCGAATTTGCACATTCCACAGGCTCCCTACACGGATTCATAGATGGGCTAGTTGACGTTTACGTTCTTGGCTGTCCGGGCCAACCCCTTTTCGCTCCTAGAGGCATGATATCGTTTCTGATGATCCTCTATCGCATGACGTAAATCATAAGTTGGTTGGACACCCGATGATCCACCACGAACTCCTGCCTGTCCCTCTCCCATCTTCATCCTCATCTGCCAGGCTCAAATCTATGTGTCATAGGGCTCCCCTAACTCCACAATGTGTACCATGAATTCTCCATTCTCTATGGAACATTGTTGTAGGCTATGTATTGCACAAGGGGTATGATATGATGGCACGCAAATGGAATTTCAGGCCCTCGAGCACGAGTGAGCCGTACGATGAGTACGGGGACCAGGAATACCACGCTGCGGAAAGACTAGGCAGGCACGCTGACGAAAACTGCCGCACCCTTTATCCGGAATGCAAGAGAAGCTTTCTCGATGTGTTTTCCACAACGGCCGACACCGGCAACCTCATGTCATCCACCATCGATTAGCTATTGGAGGACTTTTAGGACTACATCCTAAGGCTTTCCGACTTTAACGATCCTTCGAGAGTTCCTGCAGGTGATGACACTTCTGCTGATCGATCTTTGATGTTCAGGATTGCTATTGTTGATGACACTCACTGAGAATCCAGCCCGACGGAGTAGGCGATTCAGCTATAACGGTCCTGCAGGTAACGACACTTCTGCTGATGGCTCTTTGGTGTTGTGGATGGCTTTTGTCGATGTTGTCCACCTAAGAATCAGTCTGCTTGCCACAACCGTTCAGCTTTTAGAGTTCTGAACTGGATGACACTCCTGCTGATCATACACGCGATGTTCAGAAACTTCTTCTCATCCCTTTTCCATTGGTGCTCCATCTGGGCAGGCATGTGGATCGAAGTTTGGAAATTCCAGGAGCATCTTGGCTGCTGAAATGTTTATTAATGATACCTCTGTGTTGATGATGTTGGCCGAATACCTATGTCGGAATAAAATTCTGTTTAAAGATTCTTCTATGATGAACGCAATTTACATTTATCATATCAACTCCCTGGTCAGTCCAGCCAGTAAAATTTACCTTCTCTGGTCAGCAGGGGTCAAAATGACCCCCAGCTCATTCAACATCAACATTCCTGGGGTCATTCTGAACCCCAATGACAATTGCGTCAATTCTAAAACACGTGACCATCGAGGGTGAAAATATCTTAACTGGACTGGCTACTATATTTTCATATGAAACGTTTTGAATAGTTGGGCTAGCCGTACATAACGTGTCAATGTGCCTTCTGCATGTCGCGCGTTTGCTTTTCTCCCCAGCTTACCATTTTCCGACTCTTGAGTTCTTGCCACTTGAGCGCTGCAGCAGGAATTTCCTTTCACGATTTTCCTTTGGCCGGAGAGACGGTGCGCACCAGCACCCCGACTCGTACTTCAGAACAAGGATCGGAACATTCTTTACTAAGCTTTCTCGTCTGAGAATATCCTGGGAGGTAGATAGGGCATTCCCGATTCTTAACCATCCTCGCATTCTCGGATTGACGGGTCGAGTTTCAAAGAATTCAGGTACTTTTTAGTGTAACGTGAAATTTTTTATTGCACCCCCAGGGCTGTACATTTTTTTTGAGCTTGAGAGGGATGCTGTGCTTTTGATAAATAGTTGGAAATTTGAGTACGACGAGTAAGTGCAAGCATCTGCAATAGCTAATATCAGCAAGTTAAATAACGAGAGACAGGGCAAACTTTCGTCCGCTAGATCGGAGTTAAAACCTCGGAGTTTTATAGGACAAAAGAGAATTTAACTGGATGGCATGAGTTTCATTTGGCGGGTAGTCTCGGAAAAGACATTGGCAGCCGAGCCATTCTCCCCATCAGCCTTACCCGCGAACCGAGGGGTATTGGAAAATTCAACGTTTCATTGGCGCTAACGATAAAGCTAAGACTGATGGAATTTTCTCTCATAAAAGGAGAATTGGGTCGCGGCAATCGTCCACTCTATAACGACGAATCTGGCTTCTCTCTACACTTTGTAAATATTCCTGCTAGTCAAAAGACTCCGGTGCAGTGGGTAATAAAAACATCGAAATGGTTGGTTGAGCTTTTATTGAAATCCTACAACTTTCTATTCCAGGCCTCTATTTTTATTTCCTCCCCAAGTTACCAACTTATTTATCCAGTGAAAAACGATGATCCTTTCGGCTACTAAATCCTGGCCCATGAACTGTCATTGGCCAAGAGGTACCCCAGGATTTGGATCATTTATAACGAGACGCATTTCTCTAAAATAATGAAGAATTCGTGTTGGAACTGGAGAAGAGTGGGGGAAAGTCTGAATTCGAGCATAGGCCATATCGCTTTGCTAGCCCAGAGGATTTTAAATGGAGGTTCGGGTTGCGTTGGTCGGAAGTTCCTTCAGGCAACATATAGAAGTGGGCCAAAGGGTGGATGTGAAAAGGGGTGGGGGTTTACGAGCCCCAGAGGAGTCGACACGTACCAATTTTAGGCTTTGCCTCGTTTCCCTTGCTTTCCGAGGCATCCCTTGATGCCTTGCTTGGTTTCGCCGGCTGGCAGCTTCGACGGAAAGACTGGGTGGTTGGTAGGAGGATCGAAGGTGGTAGCCCAGACGATTGGGTGCTAGGAATAACAAGCATCCCTGATCCGTTTCCGCGTGGCAATGGCCAACGGGAAGGCAAATTTATAGGCAAAGGAAAAACTACGCTTGCCCTCATTTTTTCTCACCAAGTTGGAGTGTCCCGCTCCACTGGGAACTAACCGGACTTGGCTGGCGCACTATCTTTCCAAAACTCTTTGCCACCTCCACTTGAGGCTCTTCATTCTTTTTTGGACCCTTCCGTCGCGATCTTGACGCTATCTTTTTCCAACTTAGTTTGCTTCCTTCAAGGGTTGTATCCAGCCCACTTTATAGGCCTGTCTTTACCCAATATATGGACTACTTAGGCTCGCATCGAATGGCCCATTTTTTCTTCGACCTATCAACCTTAATCGCCAACGAAAGATTCTCGACCCTCTGAGGTTCGCCAGGGTGTGGGCACTCGATAGCTCGTTTCATTTCCTCTTCGATCCTTTCCGCCCTAACACATTTTTCCATCTACCCCTGGGTGTTGGACCAAATCATGCCTTAAATTGACAGCCAAAAGATTCCTCATCGAGTTATTAATGTTCCACCATAGTCTTTGAGGCTCCATTATCCACCGATCCTTATCTAGTTTGATTGACTTTTTTCCTTCTATTTGTCCCTGACATCATTCGCAGCTTCATGACCTTCTCAACTCTGAACCCAAATCAACTTCTATGGCGTTTCCACTCATTTACTCAACTTACTTTTACTTGACTTACCTAAATTTAAGTAAAAAGACGTAAATTTCGGAAGGAAGTAGCTGTCAAAATGAATTTTGGATATCCAGCCCTGGTTACATGTTCGTAATTGGGTGATCAAATACGGAGCATGTGGAAGCAGGAAAAAGATGGTCTCACGTGGGCGGTGATCAAGCGGGTGTCCTATCATTGTGGACATCATCACCCACGAGGAAATTCTATTTGGAGTCGAACATAAAGTGATGCTTACTTTTTTATTCTGCTTGTAGAATGCAGCCGTTGAGAATTCTCTTTTTCTATGTCGGCCGACCAATCCCAGCAGAATTTCATTTCATTTAACCGGCAGTTGGAATAACGACGTTGCCATGCAGCCGGGCTGCACGGTGGGTGGAATTTCTGGTCTGGTACACGGTAGTTTGGCTCGTTGCAAAGAGGGTTGTTTCATCAGGCTTTTCAACTTTCCACCTCGGTCTTCCGAGGCTAGATTCACCTTGGTAAACATTCACGTCATCTGAGGATCATGGAAAGAGGCGGACGAAGAAATTGTAGACGGGGGAATAACTCGAGGGTAAAAGAAGGTTTATAAATGTGAAGTTGTTTTGTCATCCCCTCCTGAAGGGTTGCTAAAACAGGACTCGTAGCTACTGGACTTTCTTGTGGCATTTTCTCACTTGGCCTCCTTCATGTGGACCACTGTATTATCCAGAAATATCAACTTTTGTTTGGACCCTGAAAATTCCAGCTGGAAAGTTTAGTGGTCGGGTTAAGAGCAACCCTTTTGCTTTAAACATTCTTGGCCTCGAAAACTCAGCATCAAAGCTTACCATTGGAGTTTGCAGACCTTTCCTAGGGTTCCACCAATCTTCCTCGAGGATTGTAACGAATATTGAACATTTTCTCTCGCAGATATTTATTCAACGAGCTACACTTTGTGCTAGCTATTCATAGATCCATGAAACATTCTTTTCTCACAGGAAATCCGAACAATTTCCTTTTTTTTCTTCCATTTCACTCATCCGTTTGTAATTCCGATGGTCCGAAAGTTCAGGATGGTCGCGAGACTTTGATTGATAATCATGCGGAAGGCTGGTCAAATTCAGGAGTAATTTCAATCCACGTTCCTCTATTTATCTGCTCCATCCATCTGTGTCTCTGCCCATAGAAGCATACAGCTTTGTCTTCCTCTGCTACCTCCCCCTGCTTCGCTCGTCCTTCCTGCTTATCCAGCACTGTGGTTCGTGTCAATCGAGCTGGTATTCCCTCGAATTGCCTCCGGCTATACTCCTCGCTTTTCAGACCGAAATAACACATGGAAGCTCCACTGATAGTTCTCGTCTTGGGGGTCTTTGACCAGTCATTCGATACCAGTCACTTCTCACCAATTACTTGAGCAAAGAGTCAAGATTTCTTCGTCCTTCCAATCGCCCACCATCACAAATACTTTTTACCAGTTTATTTCTCGCTCCATTCGACGACGTTTCACCCATTTTTCTAACCTCTTGAAATTACATTTTCTTCATTTCCTTTTTTTTTTGTTATGTCACGTGACCTCTCGTACTTGCTATTTTTTATCACCCTGTGGACAATAAGTGTTGCGGATCGTGCGGTTCTCCTCTTCCCACAAAATACTGTCTTCCAGGTTCGTTTAAATTGATTTCATTTTATTTTATGTTTATATTTTTTTTATATTCCTGGAGGTTTGAGGATTTTTTTTTTGCTATTTGGATATCTGTAAAAAATTAATTAAAAATATATTGAGAATTCAAGACGAACGATTTAATAATTAGACTTTTCTTTCAACTTGAGATAGAAACGAAAATTTGAATATTTCTTGTTCCCTTTTGTTTTTATGAGCGACTACGAAAATGAATTGTGCGGCATAGTGCTCTGGATCGTAATGCACTTATATAGACGATAGAGGAGAGTAAATATACGAAGGCTCGGCTCTTTGCTCCTCTGCCAAGATCTTCATCGCGGTTTCACCGACTCAGTTTGATTGCAATTAAGCGAAGGAATAATTATTCTTTGAGAAAGCCAGCATCTGGGCCACCATTTTTCAAGCCCTCTCTCTATTCTCTGTCCCACTCCCTTTATGCCGCGCTTCATTTCTTTGGCATATTTCTTTGCTTCAAGTTTCTTTCGAGCTCATATAATTTGGAATTACGGTTCAATGTCGAATGAGCCCTCAACAAGGATATTCAATTAATTGTCATCCATTCTCGCCCTCAGAATTCATAATAAACTGTTCCAAATAAACGAATTAGATGCTACTAATACCTAAAGCATAAAGAGACCCAACAAATAAATAAATAATTAATAATAAATTTAAGGATAATAAAAAAAAAAAATTTTAAAATTTAAAAATGGAAAATAAAAATAATAAATTCAATGAAAATAAAAAATAAAGAATAATGATTTTAAAAATAATGAAAAATAATAAATAAATAAATGATTAATCAATAAATAAGCAATAAATATCGTGGAATAATAAAATTGGAAAGGAACTAGTCTTTTCAATATAATTTTCTTGAAATTTTCTTTTTCCCACAAAATTGAGACATGTCCTTGGTAATGTAGTTCGTGGTCGGTGTAACGGTGCCTGTGGCTATGGACAAGACTGGTGGTATAGCTTTCTCAGCAGGATTCCAATTCAACTACGTTTTGCCCTGGAACACGTCGCAGTTCGATCCGGTGACCGTGCCTTCGCGTGAGATTGGAAATTTCAACTTGCAAGACGTCTACACCGCATTGGAGGGTTTGCTGGACAAGTGAGTGTCGATTGGTCATTAATTTTGTGATGATTCAGAATTTTTGGATTTTTCGCTGTTTGTTTCATATTTTTATTCATCTTTAGCTCGTTAAATAAATTCAATCAACATTTTTTGCACTTATAGGGCTCAATTGAATTTGCAGCTTCATGAAAATCAATTTTGAGTGCTGAATAACTCCCTGAATAATTTCCAACAAAATTAATAACAATTTGATATTTATTAAGTGGGACATTACGGTGTAAATGTGTCGAATTAATATTCCAGCAGTGATGAGCAATTATAGTGGAAATGCAATTTGGGTTTTGGTATGTACAGAGACATTTAATTATAAAAAATATTTCAATCGTGGATTGCAGCAATCAAAACAGTGGACGATTGCGTGGTAAGGAATGAATTACTGTCAATCCATGATCCATGATTGTGTTCAACGGTGCAATACGTATTTTGTATTGACCTCAGCAGTCAATCTCGTTTCGGGAACAAAACACGGTCAACCTAAATTCACTGTTGCGTTTATTCGGAATGATATTTCCGATTACGTCACAATATCGATTTTGATGAGTCCACTTGTATGGTTTTCTATGGGAAACCATAATAATGGGAAAATGAATGAAAAGCGGACGATTTTTTCCATGGGAAAAAAATTCACTTCAGTGGGGATCCCGAGAATTTTTTTTATTTTTTTTATTCAAGGTTAACGACTAAGCGGGGATAATAATTAGCTTATCCGATCGGAGGATAATCCTGGCGTGAAATGTTTGTATTACAAAAGCGTCGTCGAAGTTTATAAAGCGGCTACGGGCGTGGTCCCGTTTATCGAATTTTTATCCGCGAGGATTTAAGGGGACACGCGCTTTCCAACACGGCACAGAACTTGCCGAGGAGGAAACTACCACCCCAAGCGCGTGGTGAGAGGGGTCAACAACAATGAAGATGGAAAATCCGCGTGCCACAATGAAAAGAGCGCGAGAGAGACGGAGAGAAAATAGAGTACGCCGTAACTCGCTCCATTCACTACGAAAATATATTCAGGGATTGGATTCCCCGTCAAATACGTCTGCGAAATATGCTCCGTAATAAAATGGCCTTCGTATGAAAATATATAACGAACCTTACTTATACCTCGTGGCCGCGCGTTCGTCGTCGAGCAGCGCCAGGCGCCTCGCCACCTAGCGGTGGCTCCGAGAGCTAACACTTTCCGCAGCGCGAATCGTAACTTTACGATGCGGTACAGAAAATAAAGAAAGACTCATATCGAAACTGTATCCTCGTATCTGCCTGTCATCGCTTTGAGTTTAAACTTAAACACGATTATTCGTTAAAGGAACATCGAAAAAGTGAGTGAGTTTCCAAGTCGAACAAGCTACAGCGCAGCACATAAAATAGTGTTTAGGGCGGAGCAAAGTAAATTTGCATGAAGAAGCATAAAGCAAGACGTGAAATGAACGATCTGAATTATATTTACACTTTGCAGGCACAACTGGCAAAGAAGCCGAGAGTGTCTCTTGAGGACTATTTGCGAGCTTGCAGAAACTCCGCTCAATCGACACGAACACACGAGTCTGAATAAACGAGACGTTCTTGAAGAAATTATTCATTTACTTTTGACGTTAGTACCAAACAACCATTAATTTTTATCCTCGTGTTATTTTTTTCCATTTTTCTTCCGGATCTCCATCATTTTATTCATGTTACGTCTGGTCTCGGTGATCTATCGATTTCCGGTGTTTATATTGGCAAACGATTAGATATCAATCAGCGATATCTTGTGCAGGCCGAGCGAAGATTTACCGGAGGCAGTTAATTCGAGTCACCGGAGCGTCAACAAATTGTATCAGGAAGCGGAACGATTGGGTAGGTCTGGTGGTGACTGCATCCTGACTTATCCTGATTGCATCGAATCACCCTTGGAATCATTCACGGAGATAGCATTTCCTTAGAGCATTGAGAAACCGTTACGAAATATACTCGTAAAAAATATACGTCAATAAATAAAAAAAAAAAATTTTTAATCAACGACAACACCAGGGGAAAGGGAATTCAGCAAACTAGCAAGGAGCATCGATCGCCACTCTTTACTCCGCAGTTCAATTATTCCGGAAACTGATCATCACTCCGGTAGGTTGAATCGAAATAAAACGACTTTGCATTCCCGAGAAATAAAAAAAAATATATATATATATTTTATTTTATATCAACATAAGATCGTTTATCATAATAATACAGCGGAATATTAAAAAAAACAAAAAATACGGATCCATAAATTCATTGAGATTAGATTTTTTATGCTCGACGGAGAATTTCCTATTCGATTATTAAAAATATAATTCAAGGTGGAGAATGATGCTTAAAAAATGGTTCTGGCTGGTTGAGACTGGCGGAAAAGGTTGGCTAGTTATTTCAAGCTCATTTAACATTGGCAAGAAATCGGAATGAAGGATCGTTTAATTATTCAAAACACGTTAGAGTTTGGAAATTCCTCTGGGTCTAATTAATTTACGCGAATTCGTCAACAAGCCTCTTGCATCCCTCTCAACGTTTCATAAAGCTTCTACCCCCAAACTCACCCCTTCTGCTTGATCCCTTTCCAACCCCCATCCCCTCTCCTACCCACTGCTTCGCGTTTCTCGTTCCACTTTCTCCACCGAGAGTTCCAGTTCACAACCATTTTAACTAGCATATATACCTTCGTTAAATATACATATTCATGAAGAGATTTGATGTTTGCGACGAATCTGATTTGGGTCATAGCCATCACATCCAGAACTCAACGTTATTTCCACAAAAACCATTTTCCCTTAATGTTTATTTATATATAGATATATTTAATAAACATCACCATAGGCAAGTGTGCTTAGCTGATTTTCGTCCTGCCATTCCGACCAAATAATCATCCAGGCTTTTCAAATAATTGTCCGATCCCATAAAATTAAATATTCATTAATTTTTCCATCGACCATTGAAAATTCAATGTTTTATTTGACATTCGATCATCCCTCCGATTATTCAAGGTCTATGGAGTCGGGTCCTTGAGATATCCTTTTTTTTGGGGTTGGGGTTGGTAGAAAAAGTGAGAGGGGATGAAATTAAGGTCATTGGGTAAACTTTCGACTTTTACGTGATTAATTCCTTGTCGATGATTCAGCTAGGAAAATATTTTCTGGAAAAATGTCCGGCAAATTTTTGAAGATTTTTTTAATATTTTTTTTATCATCGTATCGTGTTTTTTTTTCGTAAGAAAAAGAGGCGTATATATGCCAAGTTATTATGTCATAAATCAGGAATGCAAAAGCTTGTTGCGGAGGTTTTATATAGAAAATATTTCTCAGGAAAATCAGAACGGAGGTGGGGGTTGTTGACAAAACATGAGGGTCCGTATATTCATGTTGATGGGGCTATATTGCGTTTGGCAAATCAGGAGGAACGAAGCAACCTCGACGTCGTCGGGGTCGTTGTCGTTGGTCACAAAAGACGAGGGATCGCGGATGGAAAAGGAGACTCTTTCCGGCAGGGAAAAAGATTATTTGTTTCCACCCCCTCTCGTCTCACCTTATGGTGGAACAATCAAGGTAAGAGGAAAAAAATGGCGAGAAAAAAAAAAAGGTTTTTTTTTTCCTCGTCGAGGTTAAAATGAAAATTTGTCAGTGCTGTTTATCGGGATTACATTTTATTCTCGAATCATTTTGATCCTCTAAACTTTTCCAATCTCGTAATCTCAAACGTCCCGCTTCTTATCACCTCTTATTTGCCCCCCCCCCCCCCCCCCCCCCCCCCCCACCCCGCCTTTCTCCAACACTACACAACATACCACGCGGATAAACAAATAACGAGCATCGTCCCATCCACAATCACTGGAATCTCATTTCGCCTCGGTTAATCGCCTAATTAACTTCGCCCCGTTATCAACCAGCGAATAGACTCTCGTATATTTATCTCCCTATCACTTCCCCCACATTGACTAACTTCTTATTACACGCCCTCTTGATTACTCTTACCAGTGATATCGAGCTCCATTATACTCCATCGAATGGGACCTTGAGATATTGTTCATCAGCATCAGCCATTCGTGACGCGGTAAAAAAAAAAAAAAAATTGTCAACTGGAGTACACACTGGGTCAAATTGACCCGGAGTGACGATTACTCGTTCATGGGGATGAAACGTATTCAGAAATCTTCTCAAGTGATGGCCATAGACCAATGAATTTGGCTGCGGGTCTCAGGGACCCAGTGTAATCATTAAGGGTGGCAAAGTACGCTCTTGAGGCGAGCATGACCTTAGTCTCCATTTTAATATTAAAAATATCGACCAATTCAACTGATCGATCGGAGCGAGATTGACCTAATTTAAAAATTCAGCAACAAAAAAGTCAAAAATGAGCTGGAGGTGAAAAAAAAAAGTTGAAGGTAACGTATTTGCCATCCCTGGTGGCTCGTCGGGTCTCTCTCCGGCTCAGGGGAAAAAAGGATCTGGAATAATGGGGAGCCAGGACGGACGATGAGGTCGGACGAATGGTAAACTTTTCACAGGACCCAGTGCACCAAATGCTGAGATAGGAACGTAATATCGTAGAGACTGCCTCGGGAAATGAATGGACCATGAGTCTTCGCATTCCAAAGATTGAAATATGAGAGTGCGGGACAAGAAGCCCGGAGAAACTTGACTTCATGCTCCGTTGAAAGTTGCTACCAAAGAGCAAAAACCTTCGTACGGTTTCGCCAAGATAGTTAAACTCGATTCACGCATTTTTGCCCAGTCCAATCTCCAATTTTATCCTTTTCGTCCTGTTTGACTTGCATCTTATTCGCTCCGGCTCTTTTATATACTTTCTTTACTTTTCAGACCTGCTCGCCATTGAAATGATGAGAAATTAATTGCTTTCCACACTCCTTCTTCTCAATTCTTCATTATTCCATTCACCCCATCATTTCGTTTAGAATCTTTACTCATTTTTTCTCCAAATACCTCTTACATGATTTTTACTATTTTTCTAAGCTCGTGATGGGTGTCAGCGTACCGATCTCTCTGACCAAAGAACGTACCATGAGTTTTGGCATCAACTTTCAATTTCAATACCCAATACCTCAGAATGCAACATTTTTTACTCATTATTTCGATGACGCGATAGGCAGAATGACGAGAAGATGGAAAAGAACGACAACGAATATGACGAGTTTACATCGGCCGAGGAACGTCGTAGCAAGACCGGATAAAACCAGAACGACGTTTTATCGATCCCTCGAAACGCTGATCGATGGGTGAGAAAAAAATTCAGCCGAATTCAATTATTTTGTAGTCTTGGGTTAGATTTCGACATTCTAAACCGAAAATGTCCTTTGAAGTTTTTCGTTTCGACCTCTCGTTCATAAGATACGACTGAATCAGTGACCGCCAATCAAACGTGCCGGCACCGAGTAAAAGGCGTGGCCACAGCGCATCACTGGATTGGTCAACACTAAATTTATGAAAATCTCTCGAACGGTACATCGCAGAAGAAAATGGCAAAGGACTTTTCGCTTGAGAATTGAGCGATCTATCCATCCAGTGAGTCCCGAGGTCGATTTCAATTAAGCGCCTCGTCGTTACCATCCTCTCGATCCTTTTCTCGTTAACACGTACGACTACACTGAAATTCTCCATTGTCCCGTTTTCTCGATATTAAAGCGGCGCAAGGAAATAAATATTCAGTCAGATATTATGATTATAATTGGACTGTCGCGATGATGGGGTATGATGAAAGAGAGGGAGCGAGAAATAATGGCAACTTTGGAAGGGTCTTGGTCTTGATCTGGCGAATTAATGAGGGCTCGGACGAGAGGAAAGGGGTTGAATTGAATTTATTTCCATCCTTCTGAATATCGGAATTTTTTCTTCAGTCTCTTTTATCGTCCTTAAGGAGATCCGGTCAGCGATTATTGAGTGAAAAATAAATTTTCATTCATTTCTTCAGTATTTTCTCCGCTATTCATCGATCATAAATTATTAAAAAATCACAAAAGCCTTTTGTCATAAATTTTCATAGTTCTCGAAAAAAGTAAACTCTCCATTTTTTGTGCAGCCAACAAGGACGTAACAGGATATGAAATTGATAAAATTAAAAAATCGTGTCAAAGAGGGGAATGTCATTTTATTTCGCAGATGGGGCGGACACGGGAGGGAGTGTCTGATGAAAAGCATATGCGAAGTTGCCGAGACTCCTCTCAAGGATCAAGGGCTCGTAGGACAGTTATTCGATGTTATACTCACGTAAACAGTCTCGCAATATATTTCTTCCCTCTTGGAGCACTTTTTTCGGAATCTTATTTTTTTAAATCTTGACAGGCCTGAACAAGGAAGCGGAAAAGGTTTCGGGACTTTAAGCGACTACGACGATTATTTTCGAGCATCACTGGCAGGCAAAAATGGGAGTGACTGTTCCCTTAATTATCCTGCGTGTCCCGAGGGCTTTGGATTATTGGACAGAGTCTCGAATCTTTACTATACATAAAAAAATAAATAAATAATATTTAGCGACAATAAATCATCAAGATTAATGAGCCCATTAATTTGTTTAATTATTAAGACGTCAAAAATGATGAATAATTTTATTATCGAGACTGTGGCAATTTCGGAATAAATATCCATTAAGGGTGTAGATATTGAAGAGTCGATAATCGAGAGAAAAAATATTACGTCTCGTGAGGGATTACTTTGTGTAAATAATAATTCGTGGAGCATCGAGACATCCTAATAACATGCCCGCGTCTCGATGAGGTCATTGACCTCGTTTTTTTCTTGTTGTTTCATCCCAAACATTGGAACTGCTTCATAAAAAGGAAGAAAATGAAAAATTGCTGCTCAATTATCGAGTGCTAAATTGGCGGGCACATAAACTCGTTCAAACAATCGAGACTGGGAGTAAACGAGAGTCGGGGAAGGGCTTTAAGGACGTCCATCAGTTATTTTGTGGCAGTCATCGCGGTTCGATCTTAAACGAATAGAAAAAAAAAAATCTTCCTTAATTAGAAATAATAATTGAAGAGTTTCGATCGTACGAATAGTCAACAATGTATAATTGTTTATTAATAAAGATAATCAACTAATTATTGTTAAATACTGAGAAATCGAATACAAAAGGTTTGTTTTGCAATAAAAATATTGAAATAAAATGAAAAATGAAAGCAGTGTCGACTAACGAGTTTTTTAAACAATAAAATGTGTGGCAATGCAAGTTAAAATTAAAACGTACGTTTGTAGCTGGAACAATTAATGTTAACGTGTTGTTGTTTTTGCTCGGGGTTGTTTGCCATGACGATTACAATTTGTCTGCAGCCCATTGTTCCATGTCCATATACCCGGAGCGGAAATTCTCTGTGCTCTGGCGTTGTCTGGTGAAGCCCGACCCTTTCTGGCAGCGAGGAACATCACCGATTCTCACCCTTCCCCATTCCCATCCCCGGGACACTTAACATTCGACGCACACTCGCCTTCAACATTCTCGTATTCCTACAAGGGAGTTTCAACCGCCCAGCGATTATGCAGCTTCTGTACCGAGCCATTTTGTACATCATCGTGGTAACGTTGATCCTTCCAGCTGAGTCTAGCTTCCCAGCTGCTCATACCAGAGCCAAGAGGGTCGTTGCTTTTCGGAAGGGTAGCGCATTTTTCGTGAGTAATTTGCCATTTAATCGTCGGGCTCTGACCTTTTTGAGGTTTGACCTCATTTCGTGAATGATACTAAACGAGGTCGAGCCTCAAATTATTCACTTCCCTCTTCGGGTCCTTTTTCCTAGCGTCGATCTTGATGAGGTCGTATTACGACCTTGATTTTCCTTGAGGTCCGAATCTCAATGAGGTCTGACCTCATGGAAATTTCACGAGGAGCAGAAATATTTTTTCCATCATTTGCTCAAATATCCCGATCATCCCGATCCGGAGTACCGCGGGTAAGGTCATTCGAGGTCATTGATATCGCGTACAAAGGGATGTTCATCCCGAGCGTGTCGCGATTTCGAGATTCGTCGGTGCATATGACGTTGGGCCTTGAATCTGGAACCGTCAGATGTTGTCAGGCTGCTGTGCCGAATGACGCGTAACCTCGTTTACCATAGCCATGTCGTAGCAGGACAGACTCCGCAGCTGTGGGATCTCACTATAGTCTAGTTCCGGCGTGTTACAAGGAGCACCACCAACGACGACAGCGTTAAGGCGTCGCCTCTTCAATTCCTATTTGCATATGAAAGCTCCAGTTAGGACGTACGCCCTCCATTCGTACGTCGTCCGAGTGTTTCCGTCTCGAAAACTTGACTCTTTGCCACTTGGCTTAAAGTAAGGTCAGTTGCTAATCAACGTTAGTTCAGAGCTCCGTCAAGAGTGAGTCGTGACTCGAGAAGGTTTGCAATTTTTTCCAAGAGACCGGAATCGATGGAAAAATGCGAAAATCAGGTCGGTATGACCTTGAAGTGTCATTGAGGAGCCACCTTTTCTCGAAGGAGCTTCGAAAATTTATTCCTGAGACCGAAGTCGATAAAAAAAATGAACCCATGAGGTCGGAACGACCTTGAGGGTAATTGAGGAGCCGCGGACTCTTAAGGGAGCTGCCCGAAATAAATGAGGTCTCGAACGACCTCAATCCTAACGTCGCGGAGTATGTTAGCTCGCGTATATCAGATTGCCAGGATTAGGTGGCCTACCGCAGGGGATTCAGACACCAAGGTACCTCCGCGAAGATGAACCAGGCTAAAGAGCATTAACAAGCCGGAGCTTCGGTGCATTTGATTTCCGGAATTGCGGATTTTCCTTAGTCCATGCATGTTGATCGTGTCTCCTGGAAATGACCTTCGGGAATATACCCTACTGGCTAGCCAAACTTCTCGCCCTACCAATCAGCTCCATCTCCTCTCACTTCCGAGATTTAGTCAATAAGGTCAACCTCAATTAAACCTCTTCAAGGTCACATTTACGCGCTAATTCACCCTCCCCTCCACTTCCGGTTGCGTTCATCCCAAATTTCACACTTTCTCATAACGTATCGAGCTTCGCTTGATTTTTAAGTCGCTCCTACGGTTCTAAGGGCGTTTACTCGGCCCCATGACATTTTATTCTGTTCTTACGATTTTTCGCTGATAATTTGGATTTTTTAGGTCACCATTTATTGGTCGAAAGATCGCTCCATTGGTTACGAAATTTTTCACCATTCTCAATAATTTATTTAATCTTGTTGGCGGATCGGAAATTTATGAATTTGGTAGCGCATGTGGTTGTCGTATTGCTCGAGTCTATATTCACACCTAACTCAGGCCAGACACGATGCGGACTCGGGGAAATTGAGAATCTGGTGTTCAGTGGTCGGAACTGGTGATACATATGTGCATATATGTTTTCTCATAGAGGCGTGTGCATCTCTGTATTTAGTGTATGTATATGGGAGGTGGGATATAAATCGATCGAGGCTTTCGTGTATTTTCGGGTCGTAAGAAACAGTGGGAATGAGTGGAACGAGCACATACACACGATACGAGTTATTCCAGACGAGAACAACGGCTTATCCTCACCCTCTGCCGCATATGCTCCATTATTTCCCTCCATTTTCCTCCCCGAATGTTTTTCTCACCCTCCAGCCCCTTAATTACCAGAAAATAATTTTTTCAATTAAAAAACAAAACCATTTTTTATTTCGAATATTTTTCCTCCATTTTCCTTCTCGAACGTGGAGAAGCACCTGTCACTTTCCCCTAAAATTTTTTTCTCACCCTCCAGCCCCTCGATTTCGAAAAAGTAATTTTTTCTTAAAAAAAAAAACAATTAAAAAAAAGAACTAAAAAAAAAATGACCATATTCGGTTTTTTGTTATTGCGAATTTTTCTCAACCCCTTCAGGGTTCATATGGGGGGATGAAAAATTGTGGACGATGCTGACAGGGGGATGAGGCCTCTGGCTCGCCCGATTTGGCACCGAATATCCCATAGATAAGCAGGAAAGTAAGCAGAAAGAAAGCAAGCAAGCAGGGGATGGTTTTTCTGTGACAAATGGCTTGCCAGGTCCAGGCCGCGCGGTGGCAGCCACCACCCTGCTACTAGGGTAGGTAAAGGCGTGGGCGCGCGCCCGCGCTCCAACGATCCCAGCAGTCACAAACTCCAATATATATATATATATATATACATATATACATATATATTTAAATATATATGCGAAGAAACAGTCGTGCGATGTATTCGCGACTCGATACCCCTTAATATCAGTTTCAAGCCCGCAACACACGGCATTCCTCTGACATCGGCAGTCCCTTCTCCGCTATAGCCTTATCTCGCATTTTCAATTCTCACAGCTGTTGTATTTCGATAGAAACTACAGAGGTATTGCCTTGTAGAAAAATCGTTCGATCCCCAAGAAATAGAGGGTTAAAATAAGGGATGAAAAAAAAAACATGTTCGTTTTTTGTTTTTTTGTTGTTGTTGTTGTTGTTGTTTTTTTTTTTTCACGTCGTCGAATTTATTTTCTTTGCTTCTTTGTGTTTTTTGTCGTTTATTCATTTTTTAATAAATTGTTCATTAGATATCCAGTGAGGCAAATTTTATTGAGCGAATTCAAGAATTTTTTCCATTTTTTTTTTCATCCCTCTAAAGCGTCAGACAACATTGGGGTGTAGCCAAAACGTCTATGTATTTCTTTTGCTGGAAAGAAATTGCCAGGCGATAGGGCGTCGACCCAGCAGGAGATCGATACGATTCGGGCTTCTCAAATTGACCTTATCCCGAGTTCTCTCCACTTCCCTTGGTCAAATTTCGCACTTTGCTTCCTTTTTTTTTTCAATGAATAATTGAGAGCTGATATGTCGTGGAATTGTAAGGATCATGTCGAAAAATGCACTGGAGGCAGGAAAAATGTTGGAAAAATGTTTTTCCAATTTTTTTTTTGTATTTAAAAAAAAAATTAATTCAGCACAGAATAATTTTTTTAATTTCTTCATCGACGTTTTGATGAATTTTTTGGTTTTTGGTTTTTCGATCACACAGTACAGACTTAACTACAAAATATCGTCCATACCAAGCTCCACGATTTTTGCTCAAGCCACCGGATTCAAAGTCACTTGGAAACTGCCGTCGGGCAGCATGGACAAACGGAAACGTAGAAATGTTGATGACATTCATGACAACGCCGAGCTCGTCTTTGTCAGGTAAAAAAAAAAGTTCGAGACTCGTTGCAAAAATATTTTTACTGATTCAAATAAAAAATATATAAAAATCGGTCGCTCCCACATCGGGGAAGTGATGAAAATCATTTTTCAAGGTGAATTTAAAAATTTTGAAAATCCTGACCGAATATTTTGAAAATTGTGTTTTTTTTAATTCTTTTCGGGAATTTTTTGCTTTTTTTTTAGTCACGGCTTCGATGGCCAAGCGTGCATGGCGAAAAATATTTGTCAGGCTCTAGAGTACGTTAAGGGACACGAAGGAGTTATGGCAAAAATTCTAAAATTGCTCACCGAGTGAGTAAATAATGAAAAATAAATAAATGCTCTCTCGTGAGTTGGCTTTTTAACGAATAATTCATCTGCTTGAGAACTAATTAGAGAATTCCAAGATTGAACGAACGATAAATACAGATATTTGTGTACGAATTTTCTATTAATTTGCATGATTATTCGTAGGAAAAGGAACGACAATGGGACTATCTCGAGGTTTGATAAAATCGCATGCCAGCAACACTCGTCTCGTTGCCCTCTGGAGCTCGTTGGAATTAACGGCTTGCTTGACACGTTTAATTAATTTGATAAAAATTGAAGAAAAATTCAAGATTTTATTTAAAAAAAGGAATCAAGTGGAAATTTTTTTTTTTGACGTCTGTTCAACGATTATCATCCCCTAAATAAATGTTTAATTTTTTTCTACAATGTTTTTTGTTGGATGAAAAAAAAATGCTCTACGGTCGTCCTGGTCCATGAGCAACACAAGAAGCAATTTACGAGATCATTGCCCACACGTTTCTCTGTCAGAATTATTCCAGAATAAATATAACGGTTGGTAAAAAAAAAAAAAAATACTACGATGTTGTCTGGAGGAATTAACAGGGCGTGATTTTCCGAGTAAATAATTTTTTGTGCTCTCGTGCTACGATCACGAAGAGCATGCTTGGTCTTCACTCTGCCAAGTTGTCTCGTGCGACCTCCAGCAGCTCAAAAACTCGAACGTTAATGAGTTCATTAGCCATTTAAATAAATCGACAAATATTACATTTTCGAATAAATAAAAATGCGAATAAATAGCGGTCGAATGTTTATTTTCGTGTTTTTTTGTCACGTCAATATTATCGAGGGAAATAAAAATTTCGGGGTACTGCATTTTGGGAATGAAACTGAAATAGCGAAAAGGACTATTTTGTCGAGACAAAAACGATATTTAATTTTTCCGGAAGGCAGCAACGTCCAGGTAACGAGAAAAAAATTTTTTTTACCAAATAATTGCTTGGGAATGAGAAAATTAAATTGCATTCAATGTGTCGAATGAGTTTTATTAAAAAATAATTGGAAAAAGTACCTAATGGAATAATAATTAAATCCTGCAATATTCAAAGTCATTGAGAAACCATTTGATCGAATTTGGAATGACAGAAAGTGAGTTGAAAAATAATTGAAATAAATTGAATGAAAAAAAAAAAAAAAAAACAAAAAACAAAAAACGGTGTGCTCGTATTTATTCAGGTTCGTGGTGACTTTTATTTTTTTAGTGCGTTTATTGTTTAACGATCGGTGCATACTCGAGGCCAGGAGAATTAGTTGTTGGTTTGACAGCGGCACTTGCCTGGGAATTGCCGAGTAAATTCGATCAAAAATTATCGAATCTTCTGCACCGTCAGAGCCGAAGTGTTATTTTTCCAAAAATCGAAGCGTTTTTGCAGTCGTAAGTTTTCCAATGTAAATGTTATTAAAAAAATAAAAAAAAATAAAACATAAAAAAAAAAACAAATTTAGATTTTTTATTTGCTCGAGATACGAAATTATTTGGTTACTATCCAATGACCTCGTCGACCTCACGAACTTTGTATCTCCGAAGCACCAAAATCCACCCCCACCCTTAGTCTCGTTTGAAATCTTGACGAATGGCTGAAATAATAGAAAACGAATTGTTTACTCGCCGGTAATTAAAGCCGATAATACATTTAAATTGCATTTAGACGCCATGTTGGAATACAAGTTGTTAGGGTGGTTTTGGGGCTGGCGGGGGTGGCTTTCGGGGGCGAAGGAGGAATTCTGACGATGTTTGCGGCTCCAACTAACACTGGGTATACTAAATTAAGACTTTAATTAAAACTTTGGCCCCTTGACACATCCGACCAACACACACCTTTGACGATTCGCACCCCCTCCCTCTCTAAATGTATGTTTTCATACAAGGGCGGGTCTCGATGGAAGATCCTGTGTAATGAGGGCGCTCTGCGAAGCAGGCCAAAGGGAATCCACCAAAATCGCGACTGGCACGTTCGTCCAAGAACTCCTCCATGCTATTTTCAAGTAAGCTCCATTTTATATTTTTTTTGCTGTTTTTTGAACCTTAAAAAAATGTTTTTTTGGATATTGTCTTGGGAAATTATTCGTGAGAAAATAATACATTTTTTTTAATTATTTTTTTATATAAACTTTAGAATTTTTTATTAAAAAAAATTATTTATTTTTTATATAATTTTTTTTTTTCATTATTTATTTACAATAATGATTTATTATAAAAGATTACTATTATTTTTCAATTATTTCAACTTTATTCATCATTTTTATTAATTATAATAATTTTTTTTAAATTATATTAATTTTAATGGATTATTGAAAATAGAATAGAAATTTTAAATAATATAAATATGAATTTTTTGTTCCTTTTCAATAAATGCTTTTTTTTTTTTTTGAAGCTACGAAATGACGGAACAGAATTCGAGGTGGCTGGTCATCGGGAATACGATCGTGCCCACAAGCTGAAAGAAAACTGTTCCCATCTATATCCGACTTGCCAACACTCGATTTACGACTTGGACTTTTGACGGTAGCTAAGACACGAAAAAAGCCAGAAGAGCTGCATAAAACGAGGAAATAAAGTCCGGAAGATATTTCCACTTGCTTGCAACCTGATCGAGGCAAATGTACTGCCAGATCTGAAGCTCCGACTGTGCTGCACAAAAAAAAACGAGGGGAATGTTGAAGAGAGAAAAAAATGAGGAAAGAAACATCCTCGGTGAAGCTTCCAAACGTTATCAAAGGCTTCTGATCAAAAAATCGCTGTAAAACCTGCATCTTGCCTGGCCTGTTCTACTTTTTTTATTCTGGCTGTTTGCCCTTTCGCTGTCAGATGCTTTGTAACTAAAAAATTGTTCTAATAAAAGAATTTAATGAAAATTAACCTCCTCTTATTATTTACTCAATAGTTAACCATATTTTTAGTCCTAATGATAATTAACATCGATGGAAAAACTAATTTCGAGACTCGTTGCACTTTGACGTCATCCTGTTAACGGGAAATCAAATAAAAAGTGCATTTGTGTGCATAAGAGTGTTTCGGTGCATTTAGCACCCGAGACCGACTGGAAAAGAGCGTTCGAGTCTTTAGTCCGTCACTTCCAACAAACCAATACGTTTGGTCAACAATTCAAGAATTTTTCGATACTGAAAATTCATTTTTTTCGGTTTTAAATAAACAATATGGTGGATAAAATATTGCGAATTTTTTTTGCCTCAATTATTATTATTCATTCGGATTTTGGTAAATGTTCGGTTGAATTCTTGGACGGAGCTGGCAATCATCGGCAGGAACGAGAAACTGAGGACCCCACGAGGTATCTTGTGTTCCCTCAAGGCAGCAACGTTCAGGTCGGATTTATTTTCGAATTAAATTATTTTTAGAATTTTTTATGTATTTTTCTATTTTTTGGGATTTCCTGAAAATTTTTTTGCGTTTTTTAAAATTATTTTTGAAGATTGTTTTTTTTTCGAGGGGGTTTCCGGAATTTGCTAATAAACAAATAGTGGAGTAAGGATTTTTTGATTAATAGCTGATTTACTGCTTGACGATCGGAACTTATACGCAACCTGCAACATTTTTCACGATCGGTATCACGGCCGGGCTTGCCTGGGAATTGCCGCACCGAGATACAGTGCCATACAGAAAACCAGCTGAAGTTTATCATCGAAGAAGCAGAAGAGAGCTTTACCGCAAAGTGGAGCTAATGTTGAGCACGTAAGTCTACCAGTTAAGCCTTTTGCATCCTTCTCCTTTGCGCCTCGAGAGTTTGCCGAATGAAAACATTTTTATCTTCGTGCTAGTTCACGGCACAAGGAGAACGAAGATGCGTGGAGATTACTAAATGGGTGAAAGAAAAATGCTCGTGTCAGAAGAATCGAAACGTAACGAAGTATCTATCGGCTTAACGTGACACGATAATGGAAAAAGGATATTTTTGTAGAAGATTAAGTGCATATCACGATGGATCTAGATGGAAACGACAGGTGGTCAAATTCTGAGAAGAAAAGTTCTTGAAAACTTTCTTCTTCGACGCACAGTCGCTGAGGTATCGATAAATTTGTCCCAGCCAATGAGCGGCGTGGGCGGGAAGCGCTTTGCCCCGCCCATTTTGTTCATTCAACCGCACACATTGGCTATCGCACTTTTTTATCAATAACGCCGCACTGAACGATTAGAACTGGAAATGGCTGAGGACTTTTTTCTCTAGAATTTCGCACTCTATCGACTCAGCAAGTGAAAAATCATAATTTTTTTGATTTTAAGTCCCATTGAGCGTAATGATTGGTTATTAATTTTCAGGCGTGGAAAAGACGGAAAAGCCTGCGTGCACCGAGCGCTCTGCGAGGCAGGGAAACGCGACAAAAGCGAAATAGGCAAAGGAACTTTCATGCAGGAAATCTTGCACTCGGTTTTCACGTGAGTGAAAAAAAAAATTCTCAAAAATTCGAAAATTTAGAAAAACTGCGAAAAATTATTTCCTCTTTTTTTCAGTTTGCCTCACGGTTCCTACGACGAGGATCCCATGACCGAATATGAAAAATCCCATCAAGCTTCGCCCGAAGAAGATTGCGAAAAAAAATATCCGACATGCCCAGAAATTTTTTGAATAAATTTTTAAAAATCAAACGTTTCCTCGCCCTTTTTCATTTCCGAACTTTTTCAATATTTTTTGGAGTTCTCAAAACTTTCACAGAGTAATGCACAGTCACGCGTGACGTTCTGGGCCTCGGAGTGGTTCTCTATTCTCACTCGACACCTCTCGATAACACCAACTTCAAATAAACCTCTCGTATACGATTTACTAACGAGGAGAATTCTGGATCTCGTTTTTCGAAGGTGCTCCAGCGGTCAGTTGACTTTTTTCGGTTTCACAGGATCGTTCTTGAGATTCTAAGAAGAAATTATTTATTTATTAAATAAAAATTCATAAATCTCCATATTTCCTCATAAATTTATTGTTCAAATTGTCGAAGCACATACTGACAAGCTGCACCATGAAAAACATGACTTTTGTCATGACGTTTGGACTTTTGGGAACGTTGATATTTCTGAGCGTCTTAACAATTGGCAAAAAAAATGTTGTTGCTAAAAATGACGTGGAGTCGAGCGAAATATTGTCCAGGAAACGAAGATATTTGGCTTTTCCAATGGGGACAAATTTCGTGGTGAGTAATTAACGAATGAAAAATAATAATAATATTTCTCGTTAATTAAACGTTCGAGGAAAAAAGAAATAATTTTTTGTTTAATTCTCCAGTTGACACTGACCTTGCTAAAAGCCATTCAAGTCAAAGAGCCGAAAAACTGGAATCTCGATCTCGAGTTTGACATGATTTGGCCGATTCCCAATCAAGATAAATTATTTAAAAAAGCCTCGAGACGTAAAAACATTAATCATCATATTCGACGTCACAAAAGGGACCTTTACTCGACAATCGAGCTGGCGTTGTCCAGGTCAGTATTTACCATAATCCTTCATTATCCATGCGGGCTTAATCAACGATTAATTTATCCCTCAGTCAGGGTTTGCCAGGGAAGGAATGTTTGTTAAGGACAATTTGTGAGGCGAGAGTTTATCTGAATTCCCCGGGAGTCTCGTTCCTGGAAGATATCCTGCGAGTAGTTTTGAGGTCTCGAAATAAATCCTCAAATCTTCAAATCGATTTTGAGGGAATAAAAAAAATAATTTTAATTTAATTTTCTAGCCACGAGGATCGAGGCGACGATTTGGACAAATACGACGTTGCTTATCGACGAAATGGAAACTGTGACGTCAAGTATTCTTGCCCATTGTCAATTTTGGAATTTATATTGAACGGCAATCCTGACTTTGTAGTCTAAAAAAATAGAATAAAAATTGGACGACCTCGATCAAATTTTTCCCTCCATTTTTTCTTCCATTTTTATTTTTTTTCGAGAAAAAAAAAAATAAAAATCAGTTAAAAACTGGTAAATCGAGAATCGATCGGTTTCGAGCATAATTTAGCGAGTCAAGGCTCGTTTTAATGTCATGATAGAAAATTAGGTCGTGGATAGGAGAGGTCACTTGTAACCCGAGGGATTCACGGTTAACCAACAGTGGAAGACAATGGGACCAGCAGTTACAAACGTGTGGCTTGGTCTCCCTCGCCGCTCTGCCACGTATACATAATGCAAAGATATTTGCAGTCGGAAAAGTTTCAACAGTGAGCCCTCTCGGCTCCCGCACTCTTGTGGTTTTAAACTCAAAGACAAAAACAAAATGTTCATGATCAATATGGCCGGTTGGTGTGGCCGAACTTGTTCCAAAACTGTCGTAATCAATGCTCCAATGAATGACGAACAATTCCTCTTTGAACGTGATTTATAGTCGAACATTCATTTTATCCAATTTTTTTTTGCATAGTGAGATTTTTCCAATTTTTCGAAGGTCGAATAAATTATGTTTTTTTATTAAAAAAAAAAATAGAATCACGTTAAAAAACAAAAAATACATATTATTATTGTTCGTAAAAGGTTAAGGCCTCGGAGGAACGATTATATAAACGGAGGTTTGAATTTGAAGCCGGAATATGGCGTAATAACAAGGTTCAATTAGTGCGAGGAGTGCGTCGAACTTGTGCTAATTAGTTGGTAAAGTGTAGGGAGAGAAAAGAGCCGTTGATCGATGCTAATAGTCTGGACAATAGAATTCAGTGAATTTACCTTGAAGCCCCCTCTCGTTTCTCGAGAGAGAGAGAGAGAGAGAGAGCGTCGGTGGGCCGCTCAGTTTTCTCGGTGGTCAGTAGCACGTGTTCCTCGTTGGTGGAGTAAGAGCGAGCCGTCGAGTTGTTGGGGAGAAAATTTCAACATACTTGGAGGTAAGTCTGAGGGACGTGAGGGAAAGAAAAAGTTGGAAGGGGCAGGAAAAATGAATTTGGAAAGATTTGATGTTTTTTTTTTTTCTCAATAACGGAAGGGCTGCAACAAACAACCCCCCATGGACATCTTTTCTCTCTCTTCTCT